>CABHPH010140018.1:0-45242 GCA_902168325.1 Peromyscus nudipes
CCAGCCTTCTCCTCTCTCTTTGTCCTGCCTATACTTCCTGCCTGGCTACTGGCCAATCAGCACTTTATTTATTAACCAATCAGGGCAACACATTCAGAGCATACAGAACATCCCACAGCAGTCAGGTGACTGTCCTAATGCACCTAGTAACATGGGAATGCCAGATCAGGACCACCCTCCAGCTGACTTCCTAGGCTTGGCTTTCAGCAACAACTGATGCTGCCTGGGTCCCACCCAGGGACATCTCACACAGGGAACCTAGGGTAGTAATAAAAGTAAATGGGTGCCCCATCTCGTTCCTTTTGGACACTGGAGCTACCTACTCTGTCCTGAGAGAGTTTTGGGGGCCTACTTCTCCTCGTCTCCCTATTTTCGGGGTTGGGGGACAGCCTTATCTACCTCATCAGACCCCACCACTTAATTGCATTTTCAGAGGCATCCCTCTTACACATTCTTAGTGGTGCCAACCTGCCCTGTGCCTCTAATGGGAAGGTGTTTTCTAGCTAAGGTAGGAGCATCCAGTTCTTTCACTCCCCACATTCAGCTCACCCCCAGACTCGCCAGCAGCTCCTCTTCTTCGTCTCCTAGCCACTCACCCTACTGACTCTAACAGTTCCTTTCCCTTGCCAGCCTCTCAGGTAGACCCAAAAGTCTGGGGTACCCAGAACCCTTCTATCGCTAGACACCATCAGCCTATTACTATCCAGTTACAGGACCCTACCAGATATATCACCCAAGCTCAGTACCCTCTCTCACTCCAGAGCCTAAGAGGACTTAAGCCTAACATTTCTGACCTTCTCAGGAAAAAGCTGCTCCACCCAACCTCTTCGCCTTTTAACACCCCCATACTTGTAGTTAAAAAGTCTAATGGAACCTACCACCTGGTTCAAGACCTCCGGCAACTCTGCAGTGGTTCCCCTTCATCCTATAGTGGCAAACCCTTATACTCTCCTGTCCACTATCCCTTCAGGAACCTCTCACTTCTCAGTTCTAGATCTCAAAGACGCCTTCTTTTCTATCCCTCTCCGTCCTCAGTCTCAAAATATCTTTGCTTTCACCTGGACTGACCCTGACACTCATCTGTCCACACACTGACCTGGACTGTTCTGCCACAGGATTCAGGGACAGTCCACACCTATTTGGTCAGGCTCTGGCCCCTGACCTGCTTTCTCTGTCTCTCCCTGGCTCTAAACTAATACAGTAGATAGATGATATTTTACTCTGTAGCCCGTCCTTACAGGTTAGCCAAACTAACACCTCTGCTCTCCTAAATTTCCTATCCAGCCGAGGTTACAGGGTATCTCCTTCTAAAAGTTCAGCTGTCCACTCCCCAGCCACCTATTTGGGTCTATCCATTACTCCAACCCACAAGGCTATTACTGTAGACAGAAAGTGTCTAATCCTGTCTCTTACAGTCCCTTCTACTAAACAGGAGATTCTGTCTTTCCTAGGAATAGCTGGCTTCCTATTGTCTTGGGTTCCATCTTTTTCTCTCCTTGCTCACCCCTTATACGAGGCGGTTCAGGGCTCTCCACATAAGCCCCTCCTCCACCCTGTTACTAAACCTTTCCAGAAGCTCCAACAGGCTCTTCTCCAGGCCCCAGTGCTCCACCTCCCAGACTAACCCATCCTTTCTCCCTCTATGTAGCAGAGAAAGAGGGATTTGCCCTGGGAACTCTGGGGCATCAGCTGGGACCCCCCTTTGCACCTGTAGCCTATCTGTCAAAGAAGTTAGACCTTACCAGTCAGGGCTGGGCACCTTGCATCCGTGCCTTAGCAGCTGCTGAGCTCCTTATTTGGGAATCAAAGAAGCTAACCTTTGGGTCATCTATCACTGTCTTCTCTCACCATAACCTGTCCCATCTCTTAACTTATAAAGGCTTACAAACTTTACCTCCTTCCCGGGTTCTTTCTCTCCAGGTGGCATTACTAGAAAATGCCACACTTACTTTCCAGACCTGTCCACCCCTTAATATTTCAAGCCTCCTCCCTCAACCTAATGCTGACTATTCTCCTTCTCATTCCTGCACTGAAACCTTGGAGGAACTGTTACCTCACCCTTCACACATACAGGAGGGCACATTGCCTCAGGCTACTTATACCTGGTACACAGATGGCAGCTCCTTTTTACATGAGGGGACCCATAGAGCAGGCGATGCCATAGTGTCAGATACTGAGGTAATAGAAGCACAGGCATTACCCACACACACCACTAACCAATAGTCTGAGCTGTTAGCTCTCACCCATGCCTTCCAATTGGCACAGGGGCAATCTCTAAATGTTTACACAGACTCCAAATATGCTTTTCAAATCCTCCTGTCCCATCCTACTATTTGGAGGGAATGTGGCCTCCTCACAGCAAAAGGGGGATCTCTATCTAACTCAGGCCAAATAATGGCCATGCTGGAGGCTTCCCACCTCCCCAAGGCTATAGGAATTGTCCACTGCCGGTCTCATCACACCGATAGCTCTATCATCTCTAAGGGAAACAACCGGGCTGACTAGGCAGTCAGGACAGTGGCCCTCCAGGGCCAAGTCTTACCCCACCCACCACAGGGAATCCATACAGTGTAGCTCACCCCTCACAGGGAACTCTTGACACTAGGGAAATTCTTTCCTATCTACACCAGCTCTTTCACCCTAATAATCTTGCTCTGTCTCAATTCATAAAAGCCCACCTGCAGCTCACCTCTGGGGACTTAGAGTTCTTAAGAACTATTACTACCTCTTGTGAGATTTGCCAAAACCAGACCCAATACCAAGTAGAGAAGTCAGCCTTTTCCCACTCACCCGGCCAGAGGTTCCCTTCCAGGGACTGACTGGCAGCTCGGTTTTACCCATATGCCCACCATCAGGAAAATTAAATATCTCCTCATGATGGTGGATTCATTTTCAAATTGGATGGAGGCATATCCTGTTTCTAATAAGCGGGCTCAGACAGTTGCAGATCTCCTTCTCCGAGAAATTATTCCTCGGTTTGGGATTCCTGCTTCCCTTCATTCTGACAATGGTCCGGAGTTTACCTCCCAGGTTTCCCAGACACTAGCTAAGGCTCTTAACATTCCTTGGCATTTTCATATCCCATACCATCCTCAGTCCTCACGAAAGGTGGAGCACACCAACCAGTCTTTAAAATCTATTCTTACTAAGATTTCACAGGAACTTCACCTTGACTGGGTAAGATTATTGCCTCTAGCTCTTTTCAGGCTCAGGGCTCTTCCTAAAAAGCATCTTTCAAGTTCTCCATTTGAACTAATGTATGGAAGGCCGGTTCTAACACTAGGTCTTCTATCCAACCTTCCAACCATTCCAGAAAGCCTGCTAAGTCACCCAAGGTCTATCCTGTGGAGCTTCACAGACCACTCCTTACCTCAGCCATGTGACAATCCTTGCCCACCACCATCCATATTGGGGATCAGGGTCTTCTTTCCCCTCCAGGCCAGCACCCTTCACCCCTTTCCTCTAAGTGGCAGGGACCCTTCAAGGTACTTCTTGTAACCTCCACAGCTGCTAAATATGAGGGCTTTCTTCACTGGGTCCACCTGTCTCATCTGAAACCTTTTATCTCACCTCCACAGAAAAATCTCTCTTCATACAGAGTGACACACAGGACACCAGGATCCACTTCCTTGTCATCAATTCCAGAGGAATGAGGTATCACCCCATAAGCTCTTCCTTTCCTAATTAACCACTCAGCTAATTGTTAGAGGGAGGGCCACCACAGAGCCGGAGGCAAAAGGACCATCAGACATATCCAGGCAGTAAGGAAAAAAAAACAGTAATAATCAAAAGGTATTTACACCCCCCAGACCCAAAGGTGTCTGGGCTCTGCAAAAACAGACTCTAACGTAACAGTCTATCACTGTTGAATGCTCTCAGCAATTGATCACCTGTGTCTCCTGAATGCTAAACTAATAAAGGAAACAGGTGCCTTAAATAATCTATCTCTAATAAAGCTTATCTCAGGTAAAAATTAAGCAGAGTACTAAACACTACAATGGTCACTAATTTTCTCATGGCTGCTTATTAATATGTTCAATTTTTTTTCCAAGCTCCACAAGCCAGTTTAAATCCATCTGGATAGGTTAGATCTACTTCAGATAAGTGTCAAATCCAAACTTCCCTGGTCTGGGAACACTGCAAAGAAAATAAAAATAATAATGATCCTTTTTTCCTAAGCTTTTCTGTCTCACCAGTATCCTGTCAGCCAGAGTTCCAAGCCAGAAAAGATGGACAACTCCAGGGCAGCAGACAACAGCCCACCATCCCAGGACACCTGTCTACCTCAGAAGCCCCCTTCCCTAACCCCCCAAGAGCCAACCAATGCCTACCAAGTCAGTTGGAAGCTGTTTTCGGGAGAAACGATGCCCCATACCCACTCATCCACCATCTTTTATAAAAACAAAGAGTCCGGGATGATAGGAATTCTAGCCATGGCCCCATAGTCATGCATGCCCCAGCGGGACACTTAGTCATTTCCGCCTAGTCATTTCTGGGTCATATATCCTATGTAACCCATACACTTCATGGTCACATAATCGAATGCAGCATGACCACGTGACCTATGTGCATGCATGGAGTAGCCACGTTGCCCTGTGTGCACATGCTTGGGGTGGTCCTTAGAAAGCAGGCTCCATGTCCCCCCACCCTGCCCTTCTCCTTCCCTCAAGTGTCCTTCCAGCAGGCCTGATCACATCTATCCCTTTCTCCTTGTCTTAATAAAACTCTTGTTAGTGGATTCTGTTGTGTTTCGTGACTTTTCCTCACAGGGTAAGAGCGCCGCTAAAACCACCACTTCCCACTTCATTCTGCATCGCACCTGAAGCTGCTCTTGTGGTCAGGGTCCTCTGCAGGGACAGAACTGGCAGGATGAGAACACATCGCCGGCTTCCAGGATGTGAGCTGCAGTCTGCCAGTGCCTGTCTCAGCTGCATCGGAGTCTGATGCTGAAGACCTGCACGACTCCTGGGGAGCTGCTGGTTTACAGTGGCATTCTGAAGACGTTGCTTCTAATATTGGTGAAGGAATGAGCAGCAACAGAACAAATGCACTTAGCAGCCAGAGTGGGGGAAGCAGGCAAAAAGGAAAGTTTCTTTCTCCCTTGACCTTTTTATGCAGGCTGACATCAAAAGGCACAGCTGGAATTTAGGACTTTCTGCTTCAAATACTGAGAAAATCCCTCTCAGGAATGCCCAGTAGTTTGTGTTTCAGTTGTCAAGTGGACAGTCCAGATCGGCCATCACAGCTCTTTTAAATGGTTTATTGTAGCTATTTAAAAGGGTCGTTGAGGGGGGCTGGAGAGATGGCTCAGTGGTTAAGAACATGTACTGCTCTTGCAGAGGACCCAAGTTCAGTTCCCAGCCACAATGATAGGATCTCAACCTCCTGTAACTCCAGCTCCAGGAGATCCAATGCCTCTGGCCACTTGAGCACCTCTGTACTGGTATGCACATACCCACACATAAGACACAAAAGGATACGATAACTCCTTTCTAAGAAAGTCATTGAGCATTGGGGGATACACTGGAGTGGAGTCTGCCCAGATGTGTGGGTCATACCAGGCAAGGCCAGCATGGACTGGTACCAGGGCCTCCAGGGGCTGCAGTCTGGGGACGGCCACTTGACATGGCCCCCTGTATGCATGCAGTTAAACGTTCCAGACACTGAGATGTGAAATGCTTTGTCTGCCATCCCAGAATGTAGCTTGCTAAAGGGGAACTTAGATATTCTGAGCTCCCTGTAATGCTGACTTGTCCTCTACTTCCCCATTTGAGGGTATGAACAAACAAAACTGCTATTAATGTACTCACTGGCCAGGGTCACCAACCCTGCTGCCGTCCTGACCCCACTCTTGCCTCTTTCATTATCTCTTTATTTTTCATCCCCAGTGCTCTCCCTTGAGACCCTGTCCAAAACCCTGACATGGCTGGTCTGGGGTCAGTTGAGCGGCCAGTGAGATGGCTCATCAGGTTAAAGCACTTGCCACACAGCCTGGCCTGAGTCTGACCCCTGGAACCCTAGTGATAATAAAGGAGAGAACCAACTCCACAAACGTGTCTTTCAGGCTCCACTCATGGGCCCGTGACACATGCACACCTAAACACACACCATATAAAATATTTTAATAGTAATGATTTTGGTTCACATTCCCACTACCCTTAAGAAATTGCCACTTGCCAAAGGTCTTGGAGAACATAAGTGCCCACTAATTGCATAACAGTCTTCCTTTTCCAAATATGTGCTTCTGAGGCTCAATTTTCTTTATGCTACCACCAAAACATGCCCTGAGCAGTGATGTACAAGCAGGTAAGAATGTAGCTGTCTTTTAAGACAGACATAAAGCTTTGCTAAAAATAGGAACTACCACTCTTAAATCTTACACTCTTAAAAAGCATTGTTAATATCTAATTATTGTATTATTTCAATAAATTAATACTTCATTTTTTTTTTACTTTCTAAATGAATTTCAACCAATGTGTTTAAATATTTATTGTTTTTGTTCTTCTGAGGCCCTTGCTTTTTCTGTAGCCAAGCTGGTCTGGAAATCACCATCCTGAGTATGAGGATTACAGACACGGACCACTCTCCTCAGTGCAACTTAATGGGTCAGTTTGTTCAGAGAGTAGCTAAAGAGACAGGTCATGTTCTAGGTCCAGGGTCCATCCTTACTCTGTGGTTGTGAAAAGTCTAGTGGTGGCATGTTCTAAAGCACCCAGAACAGGCACAGTGGAGCTCCACGAACTGAGTGACTTACCCGTGTGTTCTCACAGTCCTTCCTCACAAGTCCAAGCTGTAGGTGTTGGGAGCTTTGGTGTCCTCACTCCTTGCCTTACAAGTGGTAGTTTTTTTACTGGCTGTCTTCACAAGGCTTCTTAGGGTATATGGACTGTGTAGGCCCCTTGAGGCAGAGTGGCCAGGCCCTCCCTGAGGACCTCCAACTGCCAGGTTCCACTCACAGAACACTCTAACTGTCCTAACAGCTGCACCCAACCCCCACCCTGCAGAGTAAAAAGCCCAAGCTCTGGACATGAAATCCCACCAATCCCAACCCTGGAAAGCTTCACCCTGAAGAGGTCCACTCCCCTATCCTGCCCCGAAGATACTCTATATAAACCCTGCCTTCTGCTCAGTTCTCTGCTGTTTCTTGCCCAAGCAGATGTAGTCACCCTCTGGGTTTTTCCCTCCCAATCAATCTCTTATGTGAAGTTTGTCGTGTGCTGTGACTTTGTGGTATTCCTTGGTGTCCGAATGCCAGGTTACCTTTCCATCTGAGATGTAATGCTTACATTTGGTGCTGAAACCTGGGATAGCCTCTCCTAGTGCCTACATTTCCCCTCATGGTCTAAGCTGCACTGGGACCCCATCCCTCATCTCCAGTCCACCCACACCAGACTCATCTCCAGGCTCACCAATCTCTTGGCACCCCATCCAGCAATGGCAATTTGGCGAGTTTCCCCTTTGGTAGGTGTAAACATTTCTGAGTCTAAAGAGTGACCGCTGAGTGTCCAGCACTCTCTGTTACTCCTGGAGGTAGAGGTACCCCAGCTGCAGTCTTTAAGGCTCTGTATTATGATCAATCCACATGAGTCTATCAAATGGTTAACAGAATTTATTAAGATATAAATTGAGGAAACATACACAGAATACAGAACAGAATAGACAGCAGAAGTCGTCCTCTGATCTGACTGGGTGCGAATCTACCTTGCAGGGAGGAGCAGGGAGAAGGGGCATGTGACCCTTCTCCCTTTCCTTATAAGAGGTCACTTACAATGACAGGAAGCACCACCTCCTTTGGACCCTATAGCCCAAGGCCATGGGCAGAGCAAATACCACTACATTTCCCCTTTTTGTCTAAATAAGAACGTTCTAATCTTAATGCAAACTGTATACAATAAGAATGATTATCAAGTGTTGTCCAGGAAAACAAAGGGCAATAACATAAACAAAATGGAACTACAGCCAACAAGAATAACATCAAACAAGAGACACATACTAAAATCCAGAGAAGTCTAGAGCATAGGTAAATGGCACATTACAAAGATCATTCCAAAAATGTCTTATCCTGAAGAACCTGAATCTAATACTTAATATGTTCTAGCTAAGATACAAGAAGATTTTAACTATAACTGTTAGTCTTCAATTCCATCAAAGACCTGAGAAGGAATATAATAATACCTGAGAAATGGGAGAAGGATGCTAGCAACTTTCAGGAGTCTTGCAAGAGTGGACAGAGACAGCTGGCAGCCTGAATAGTGACCTATAGTTTCTCAGCATCATTGGTGCATTCAAACTGGCTACAGGCCTAGAGTATCTGACAGATCATTTTCAGAAGTAGGTATTTTGAAAGACTATCTTACCCTGTCTTGGCATAGTTCAATAGTCACTTTTCCTTGTGTCCTGCTCATTCAGAAGGGACAGCATTCGTACTGTCAGCAGTTAGCAAGGGCAGTTCTTTGCCCAGTAGGCCATTTTGTGCCAAGAAGAAGACAAACTTCCAAACAGGAATGTCTCAGAAGTCCAACATTCTCTCGGGATCATATCGGTGCTACCAGGAGCAATCGTGTCTCACGTCAACAGAATTCTAAGTTATCAAAAACATTTAGATGTCATATTCTCTAGTTCTATGAAGTGTTTGAAGATTGCCTGTCCATCTGACATATATTTCTGTAAGTCTGGATAACCTAACTAACATAACTATAAAAATGACAAGCATGAGTGACTATATCTCAGTAAGTCTTCTCTACTAAAATAATTAACAAGATAAACAGTCTGTAAGCAGATGTACCATATAAGGACAATGACCTCAAGATTGTGACACTACACAAAATAGCTTAAAGAGAGGTAGGCATGTATAGTGCAACATGTAATATGACAATAATCCTAAATATGTATCAATATATCCTAAACAGAGGTAGAACATACATTCAGTATGACAAGTATAATATTACATTTGTATCAATATACAAAATATTTCAAACAAGAGTAGGAATATGTGTACAATACAACAAATATAGTTTTGCATTTGTATCAATATACAAATTATCATAAATAAGAATATAAGAATAGTTTACATTTGTATCAATATATAAGAATCCATATCAGTGCAAATTATCTAAGGCTGATATTTTACTGAATTAGTGTGAATTAGTGTACTAGTAAATACAATAATCTACCTTAATATCCTATACCTATCCATTCCCCCTTTTCTTTTCTAAAAAAGAATACTGAGTCCAATATTTTCTTCCTCCCCTAACCCTATAACTATTATCCATAACCCTGAGAAACATGAAAACTTTGGGAGAAAGGGCATCATTTTCTTAGAATTGCTTCCTGCTGTTTAGGGGGCGATGGTGTCCCTGTTGGGTCCTGTAAGAAAGCTCAGATAGTTAGGTCTCAATAGGGCTAGCCATAGATTCTGCAGCCAGTCTCAGATATGGGTAAGATTGAGATTCTGGCTAGAAGTGTGGTATGCTGGACCATCTCATCTTAGAACTGTTCTTGAAAGTTTTCAGTCTAAAGTTGATCATTGAGTGATGTTCATGGGTACCTTGGCATCATTCTGGACTAGGTAGAGTCATTGTTGTGGGGCCCCATCTTCCTTCTGGAGGCTTCAGAGATTGCTATTGGAAAGACTTATTTTCAATGTGGAAAACTTAATACCAAAATGGGAAGTTTGGATTTAAAGATGACATGACATGTAAGAAAGGATTCTCTGAAAGCAAGGACAAGCATGGAAAGAAATAGAATCTTGATGACAATGGTCCCTTTTTGTTGGTTTTCTTCTGTCCCACACCAGACGGCTTTTCTGATATGAGACAGAATCTTTTAACTTTTTCTTTTAGCAACATGCTTGGGTTTAGAGAAGGAGGGAGACAAATTCCAACTCCAAAGTCAGCTTGATATATAATTGAATCGGAACCACAACTTTTCTAGAGTTAAAGAGATATAGATGTGAGGAAGTGAGATATTACCCTGTGTGTATTGGTACCAATAGATTCTTTCCTTCTGCATAGATGTCTGGATATCCAAGGTCTTATGATTTCTTGAAGATGGGTATTTCTATTATCCTGTAAAGACAAAAAAACAGAACCCTGCTGTGGTGATATTTTATTTGTGCTGAAATGTGGTGATATTTTATTTGTGCTTTAATAAATAAAGCTTGTCTGGAGACCAGAGGAAAAAGGCCAGGCATTATAAGTAAACAAAGAAGTCAGGCAGTGGTAGCACATGCCCTTAATCCTATCACTTAGCAGGCAGGATCTCTGTGTGTTCAAGGTCACAATGGAAACAGAGCCAGGTGTGGTGGCACACACCTGAATTCCCACATTAGTTAACCATGGAGGTCTGGAGGTCTGTACAGACAGGCAGGAAGTGACAGAGCTGTGTAAGAAGAGGAAGTGATGTACCTGGACAGACAGCAAATCAGATGGCAGAACAGCAAGGCATATAGACTTGGATAGACAGGAAGTAACTCGCATTTGGAAGCTGCAGAGTTGGTGAGGTAAGGTTGGCTGGTGGCTTTCCCTATTTCCCTGATCTCTAAGGCTTTCCCCCTATATTTGGCTACGTGTGTTTTTTTTTGTTTAATAAGACCATTTAGAAATTCATACATTCTTACAACTTGTAGAGATGTCACATCAGTGGATGAGCTTTTACTTCTCCTCAAGGGGTTTCTCCCTGTCAAATCGAATTTTTATTAATTTTGTTGGTATCCATAGCTTTTTTTTCTCCTTCAGAAACAAAAGCAAAACCTCTTCCCCAAGGTAGAACATATCCTGGTTTCCATTGTGAGGTTAACACATCTTTGAAGTAAACTGGTTTACCTCAGGAGTTTTTTCTGTTGTCCAGTGTCTCTCAGCAGCTGTTATCTCTTTCTCATCAGCAATGAGAAAATTCAAAGTTACTAAGCGTTATGCAATCTATTTCTATGAGTCATTGTTATTTCTTTCTTGCTTATTCAGCATATTCTTTAAAGTTCGATTAGACCTTTCTGACTGCTTGGCCTGTGGGATTGTGTGGTATACCTGCAATGTGCTTTATATAATATGCAAAACTGTCTCATTTTATTGGAGACGTATGCTGGGGCACTGTCAGTTTTAATTTGTACAGGTATGCCCATGATGGCCATAACTTCTAACAGGTGTGTAATCACAGAATCAACCTTTTCAGAACTCATAGGATTTGCCCACCAAAATCCTGAATAAGCGTCAATATTATGGTTTACATACTTTAATCTTCCAAATTCTGCAAGATGAAACACATCCATCTGCCAAATTTTATTTCTTTATATACCTTTTGGATTGCTTCCTGCATGTAATGGAGTTTGGTTATAGAAGGAACAAGTAGGACATTTTTTTACAATATCCTTGGCTTGTTGCCAAGTGATGGAGAAATCCTTCTTCAAACCTTTGCTGTTGGTGTTTCTTATTAAATTCTGAGGCTTCTAGCACATTACCTATTAGTAACTGATCAATCTTATCATTAACTTGTGCTAGAGGTCCTGGCAGACCCATATGAGATATGATGTGTGTTTTATATATAGAGAGGATGTTCCCTATTTATGATGATTTCCTGCAATTGTATGAATAATGTAGTTAATTCTGTATTATCAGGAATAAACTCAGCAGTTTCAATATGTAAAACAACTCTCTCTGTGTATTGAGAGTCAGTGACTATATTGAGGTGTTCTGTGAAGTCCATCAGTACCATAAGAATGGCATACAGGCCGGGCGGTGGTGGCACACTCCTTTAATCCCAGCACTCAGGAGGCAGAGGCAGGCAGATCTCTGTGAGTTCGAGGCCAGCCTGGTCTACAAAGCGAGTTCCAGGAAAGGCACAAAGCTATACAGAGAAACCCTGTCTCAAAAAAAAAAAAAAAGAATGGCATACAGTTCTGCTTTTTGTACAGAGTTGTATGGACTTTGAACCACTTTACTTAAGTCTTCTGATTTGTATCCTGCTTTCCCTGATTTATTTGCATCAGTATAGAATGTGAGGACTCCAGAAATTGGCTTTTGTTGTACAATGTGAGGAAGGACCCATTCAGGTCTTCTTTATGAATTCTATTCTTGTGCTTTTGGGATAATGGTTGTTAATCTCTCCCAAAAATCTACTGCATGCTCTTGGCCAGTATTCATTATCTTTCCATAGTGAGGAAATTTCTTCATTAGTTAAAGGTACTACAATTTCTTCTGGGTCCATTCCTGTCAACTGGCAAACTCTTTAATTTTCCTTTTTTAATTGAATCAGAGAACTTTTCTATTTAAGTCTTTTACTTCTTCCTTGGTTTACATGGTAGAAATATCCATTCCAATATAATATCTTCCCTCTGCATCAAAATTCTGTGGGGGAATGTCTGGAGGGGAGTATGACCAGAATGCATTTAAGTTCTGGATTCACACGATCCACATGTGCTTCTCGAATAATCTCTTCTACTAGAGCCAATTCTTTCTCAGCTTCAGCTGATAATTCTCTTGGACTGTTTAACTCCTTGTCACCTTTTAGAGTATTAGCCAAATTTTTTAGTCCATCTTTAGGTATTCCAATGATAGCCTATAAGTTGGAAATGCTTCCTAACAATTCTTGAAAATCATTAAGAGTCTGCAATCAATCTCTCCTGGGTTGTACCTTTTTGGGTCTAATTTTTTGTAGCTCTATCTTATATCCTAAGTAATTAATAGAATCTCCTCTTTGTATTTTTCAGGAGCAATTTGCAGTCCCCAGCAAGGCAAAATTTTCTTTACTTCTTCAAACAAGCTTTCTAAGGTACCTAACTTTGGATCAGCTAATAATATATTATCCATATACTGATAAATTATTGATTGTAGAAATTTCACATGAATTATCTCCAATGGTTTTTGCACAAAATATTGGTACAGGGTAGGGCTGTTTAACAATCCCTGTGTGAGGACCTTCCATTAATATCTCTTGACTGGCTAGGAATTGTTATAGATACTGTGGAGGCAAATTTTTCTCTATCATTTTCTTATAAAGGTATGGTAAAGAAATAGTTTTTTTAAGTCAATAACTATTATAGACCATTCTTTGGGTAGCAGAAAGGGCAAGGGCATCCCAGTCTGTAGGGTGCCCATAGGCTGAATTATTAATGGCTCTCAGATCCATCAGCATTCTCCAATTGCCAGACTTTTTTCTAATAACAAATACAGGAGAATTCCAAGAGCTGGTAGATTCTTCAATGTGTTGAGCATTCAACTGCTTTGAACCAGCTGTTTGAAAGTTTGTAGCTTCTCTTTTGTCAAAGGCTATTGTTCAACCCAAACAAGTTTATCAGTTAGCCATTTTAAAGGTAGGGCTGTAGATACTTCTGAGAGTTCAACAGCAGTTGTACTTTGTTTATGCACAGCCTGAACGGTTGGTGGCTGCTTTTTATAGTATGTTATAATATTATTCCTAGAAACATGCATTGGTCTGTATTCCCTTTGTGAGATTGGAGGAATTTTCATCTGGGTATTCCACTGCTGTAACAGATCTCATCTCCAATGATTCACTGCTACATTTGCCACATATGGCTTCAGCCTTCCTCTCTGTCCTTATGCCCTCAACCCATCTCAAACTTTATTTTACCTGAGATTGTGTTCCAATCCCTAGAAATGGGACATCTACCAACTGAAGAGGCCAATTCTAATTCCATGATTTTGGTGTAATTAAATTCACATCAACACCTGTGTCTACCAGGCCCTCCAGAACAATGCCATTAATTCGAATTCTAAGTTTTGGCCTTTTTTCATTTATGGAAGTCTGCCAAAATATTCATTTTACTGTGTTCTTTGGAACTTTTGATTCATCTATCAGGGCTGTTCTATCATCCAGTACAGTATCATTCTTTACATTAGACACTGGGTTATCTAATTGTCCTGGCGAGGAATTTCCTCCACATTGGCTGGAAATGTTTGGACCACATTTGATTTGAGGGCCTGCAAGAGGCCCCCTGAGGCGTTTCCTGCCAGTAAAGCATTACCTTGTATATGTATTGTTGATCTGCACTCATTGGTCCAATGTTGACCTTTGCTGCATCTTCTACATAATCCAGAAGGTTAGACTCTCCCATTTGGGTTATTTCTAGAAGGAGTATTGTTTCTAGGAGCACCTCATGTACAGTTTCTACCTATATGACCTGATGTATCCCAGTTAAAACACTTGGTACCACAGGGCCTTCTTCCACCTCTGGGAATTGCCTCTCCTATCCAAACCTCATTACTATAGTTAAGAGATCCAACACCATTAGTATACTGAATCCATTCTTCCAAAGGAGCTGATCTGACCTTTAATGGCATAAGTATTGTTTTGCATTCTATATTAGCATTGCTAAATGCCAAGGACTCAGTTAATACTTGTCTTAATCCTTATCTGACACAGCCTTTTTTATAGCTATGGTCAGCCTTTGTAAAAAATCAGTGGAATGTTCTCGTGGTCCTTGGAATATCTTTGTGTATAACTCAGTTGGTTTTCCTGGTTCTGTAATTTTTTCCAAGCATTTAAATCTGCTGTATGGCATAGGGATATTGTATGCTTATCATAAGTGGCTCCTATCAGCAAAACATCTCTCACCAAGAATTTGATCTTGGGAGATCTTAAAACCTCTGGCCTTACCCTGTTGTTCTAGAACCCTTGCTTCCTCTCTCAACCAGCTTTTCCATTGTAAGTGCTGGTTATATTCTAGAACAGCTGAGATGAACTGATTCCAATCATCTAGTATGGTTCTATGTGAGGTAGACCACATATTTAACATCTGTTTTATATATGTTGAATATATACCATAGGTGACAACCACTTCCTTAATTTTTTAAATCTCTCATAGGAATAGGTTGTAACATATATTCCACATTAGGCTCAGGATGTCTATCATCTGCTGGCCTCTCACGGAGGATGACCAGATAAGCCATTGTATGAGAGCCATCTGGAGATGTTATGACCTGTATGGTCTTGCCCTTCTACCTATTAGGTCCCTTGTCATCTTTTTTGACAGTTTCTTCTCTTACAACAAATGAACCTCCTTTGTTGTAAGAGATTCCAGAAATTCCATGGAATCATACAACCTTTTATGTTCTTTTGGAACACATGATTCCATAGACCTTATTTTATCAGTTAATGATAATCTTTCTTCCTTATAAAGTGTCTGAATAGCAACAACTTCACCCTGGAGAGCTATTGTTCTACCCATTAAGTATTCATATTTACTATTAATAAAATCAAATCTGTTTGTACATTTATTATTAATGGACTGAAGTTCTTGTAGCAAGTTAGCAGATTCCAAACTAAGGAGCCTGTTATGTAAGTCTTTATTACTACCTTGTAAATCCTGGTTAACAGATTCCAGAGAAAGAATCTTTTTATGTAAGCCTTCATAGCTACCTTGTAAATCCTGGGTAGCAGATTCCAGAGAAATTATCTGTTTATTCAAGTCTGTATTGCTACCTTGTAAAGTCCAATTAGCAGATTCCAGAGAAAGAATCTGTTTATTCAAGTCTTTTTTGCTACCTCGTAAATCCTGTATCAGTCCCAATAATGACTCATCTTTGTTATTATTATTAAACCAGTTTTTCAATGCTATGTGAATTACTATGGTAAATGCCAAAATGGTGTATACCAAATATGTCCCAGGAAGGTTGTATATTTCCTGTAAAATGTCATTCATTATACAGGCAAAAAAGTTTATAATCCTTGTGAACTAATATTTTCTGCCATGTTTTGAGAAATAGACAAAATTTGTAAAGAAAATTTTATTAATTTGTTTATTTATTAATCAGTTTTAAGGAGTAAAATTATTAAGTACTCTTACCTAGAATGAAATACTGGCTTCCTTGTATTACCATCCACAGGATGGTTTTTGGGTGTAGTAGCATTGTTCAGCCAGCAGGTGTCACCGGTGTAGCGCTAAAGCAGGTCTCTGAATGGTTCCTGTGAATTAAGCACTCACCCAGGCAACCCCTGAGCACTAGGTAGGTTTGCTGAGACCACAACAGATTGTATACAACAATGAGGCAATACACCAGTGAGCTGGAAGTGCTCAGGCACTCTCATGCACCTGGCAGGAGTTGCCTCTCTGGTTGTTGCTATAGGGCTGGTGATGGCAGGTGGGGGTGTGGCACTGGACCAGATTCAGCCGGAGTGGTGGAATCCAGAGGGTGGTTGGGCAGGCAGGCACGCTCTCAAGGGCAGAGTGTGACATCCCAGGGTGTCAGGAATTGGCAGCTGCTACACTGAACAATTTTAAAAGTAAAGGAACAGTCTGTGGTAATCTCTAAATAGGCAGGGAACTGTGACCCAATCCTGTCACTAAAAGCATGGAAATAGAAAGGCACCTAGAGTTGCCTGGCCAGAGTGATTGACTCATGTGCCACGTGAGCTCCTGCTCTACAGGTGCTGGGCTGCTGTATGCAGCTGGTCACCTGAGCTGGGGTCAAGCCCTTCCTGGGGGTTAGGGCTGTGTGTGCTCTGCAGGGCAGAGAAACTCACCGCAGGTGCCCGTGTACTTTAGGGTTTGGTCATGCAAGTAGCCCTAGTAGACACGAGGGGCTCAGATCCACGTGGTTGGGACCCAGTTAGGGTGCTAGCATGGTTGACCTGCAGCGGACGCACAATCCTCTGAGCCAACTTGCTGCTGCAGAGACTGTAGGCAGGAGCTGTCAGGGACCAAACATGGACCATGGAAAAGTACTAGATAGGCCAGAGAACAAGCCCCTGCCCTAAACCAGATGCCCCCAAAGATAAAGAACAGATCAGGTAGGTCAGGTAGCATAGCAACAGAACAATGGGCCCTGACCAGTGACCTTATCACCTAGCACAACATCCTGCAGCCTCACGACCTCACGTCCCCCTTCACCTGCACGTCTCTCCTCAGCTGCACCCCTTCCCTTCTTCCTGCCCCCTCCCCCTCCCATGCTATATAAGCCTTGCTGAGGAGAATAAAATTTGCAGCTTGATCAGAACCCTGTCTTGCTGTCTTTTTCATGTCTCCCCTTCCCTTTCATTCTCTCCCGCAGGTGGGTCACCCCCGTTGACACCCCGCTGGCCAGGGCAAGGAGCTACAGGGAGTGTAAGGTCTTTTTGTTATGTGAGCACCACTTATTATGATCTATCCCCATGAGTCTATTAAATGGGTAACAGGATTTATTAAGATATAAATTGAGGAAACACACTCACAATTACAGAATGGAGTAGACAGCAGAAGTCATCCTCTGATCTAACTGGGAGCGAATCCACCACACAGGCAGGAGCAGGGAGAAGGGGCATGTGACCTTCTCCCTTTCCTTATAAGAGGTCACTTACAATGGCAGGAGGTACCACCTCCTTTGGGCTGCATAGCCCAAGGTCATGGGCAGAGCAAATACCACTACAGCTCTGGCTGGCTCTCTTCACCTGACCCTATACCCCCACCCTTGGAGCTGCAATCCTGCAGTTTCCTTAGACCTGACTGGGATTGCTGTGGGATAGTCTGTATGTCAAACATGTTGCTTATTGGTCAATGAATAAAACACTGATTGGCCAGTGGTCAGGCAGGAAGAAGCATAGGCGGGACAAGGAGGAGAGAATTCTGGGAAGTGGAAGGCTGAGGAGACACTGCCAGCCGCCACCATGACAAACAGCATGTGAAGATGCCGGTAAGCCACAAGCAATGTGGCAAGGTATAGATTTATAGAAATGGATTAATTTAAGATGTAAGGACAGTTAGCAAGAAGCCTGCCACGGCCATACAGTTTGTAAGCAATATAAGTCTCTGTGTTTATTTGGTTGGGTCTGAGCGGCTGTGGAACTGGCAGGTGACAGAGATTTGTCCTGACTGTGGGCACGGTAGGAAAACTCTAGCTACAAATGGCGCCCAACGTGTTGGCAAGAGTTTCCACCTAAAACCTGAGAAAAAAGATACTAAAACGGAGCTAAAAACAGTTCCTAGTTGTCTCTTTCAAATTAGTGGCAGCCTGCGTGTTTGAGTCACTATGGCGGGTTCCTGGCGTGCGCGCTCGACCTGCAGTATGGCAGGAATGAGGCGTCTGCCAATGGCACATTAAACTGCGTGGTGGATTTAGCCTTTGCTAGTACAAAACAAAAAAAGAGGTTTCTGGGCTACACGCTGCTTTGATAGAAGCATAGACCCACGAAGGCTCCCAGAGCTGACAGTAAACGTATCACCGCCATGTTGGGAAGCTGAGGTGGGCGGAGCCAGCAGCCATAGTGCCGTTTCAGTTTTAGAATGTTGCAGTTTAAAGCAATAGGTTCAAGGTAATATAAAAAATAAGCCACATAAAGATGGCTACCACACAGAGAATCTGGATTATGTTCTCTTTGATATTCGTAACTGAAGAAAAACATTTGATTGCAAAAGCTGTTGAATTATGCCAAAATGTATATTTTAAAGGTACCTTGACTTCAAAATTTGGATGTAAGGATATGTTGCTTTGGAAAGGAAGCTCTGCTTTTGTTTCCACAGAAAGCCAGAGGCTATGGATTTATTCCAGATTAAGATACATCAGGTTTGACCAGCCAAGACCCCCTGAAAGGTCTCCGGTGACACCATGGCCCAGATGATCCAACATCCAGAATGGTTTGAAGGCAACTGGCTCAGACAATACAGCCTCATGGACTACTCCATAATCCTAAAATTTTCTTTGTGTCCCCATAAGATACAGCGCCCCCCTCCAGCAGGAAGTAGTAAGAGAAGCTGCGCCCAAATTCCCAAATTATATGTAATTTTACTATGTTAATGTTAAAATCTTCCTTTTTGAAAAAAAAGAAAAGGGGAAGTGCTGTGGGATAGTCTGTATGTCAAACATGTTGCTTATTGGTCAATGAATAAAACACTGATTGGCCAGTGGTCAGGCAGGAAGAAGCATAGGCGGGACAAGGAGGAGAGAATTCTGGGAAGTGGAAGGCTGAGGAGACACTGCCAGTCGCCACCATGACAAACAGCATGTGAAGATGCCGGTAAGCCACAAGCCATGTGGCAAGGTATAGATTTATAGAAATGGATTAATTTAAGATGTAAGGACAGTTAGCAAGAAGCCTGCCACGGCCATACAGTTTGTAAGCAATATAAGTCTCTGTGTTTACTTGGTTGGGTCTGAGCGGCTGTGGGACTGGCAGGTGACAGAGATTTGTCCTGACTGTGGGCACGGTAGGAAAACTCTAGCTACATGGGATATTGTGCACCTTCCAGCCCTCTTCCCCCACCCTCTCCTAAGAGCTGCAGTGTGCACATTAACTCGCCCCTACACACACACACATGCACACACACACACACACACACACACACACACGCTCACACTCACACTCTTCAAGGGCTGGTACACCTCTCAGCTCCCTTCTGCAGTATCCTCTGTCTATAGACAGGACTCAGAATTTTCCTATCTCTAGGCCTTCTTTGTTCTCAGCTTACAGGATTCAGTTTTACAGGGATTCAGGTGTCTTTCAGGTATGAGTGGCATTAGACTATTGTTCTATGTTGTCCCACTTCAATTAAAAGCTGACTTTGGAGTTAGCGTATGGCTGCCCCTCCTCTAGACCCAAGAATGCTTGTTTAAAGGTTTCCTCCAAAACCTCCCCTATCAGGTGAGCCACCTGACCATGACAGAGAAAGGAGAGCAAAACAAAATAAAGAGACAGACTATTCCCAGTGGGGACCATTGCTACTCATCTCAGACTCTTAGTTTTGGTTTAACTCTCTAAAACTTTTGCTAAGGTATGAATATATTTTCTTTTGTTTGTGAGATAGATTTTTGTCTGATTTTTAAGACAGGATTTCTCTGTGTAACAGCTCTAGTGTCCTGGAACTCTCTTTGCAGACCAGACGGGCCTCAAACTCATAGAGCCTCCTGAGTGCTGGGGTCAAAGACATGTACCACCACGCCGGCAAGGTATAAATCTTACCTCAAGATTTGTAAGCATATTGGGTATAATTAAAAACCTGTAATATCTGTAACAAAAGGGTTAACTTAAAACCTATAACACCAGGGCTGACAGTTAAAAATCTATACATAGGTAATCTTAAAACATGTGGCTTGCCGCCATTTTAGTTCCTGTCCCCCAATGAGGATGAAGGCGGCCATGTGACTGGCAGCCATCTTTGCTAGGGCTGGAGAGGATGGGTTTTGCCATGTGACCTCACTCCCATCTTGATTAAAAGTGCCCACATGATATAAACCAACCAAGGAAACAGCTCCTCCCAGCTGAGGCCCAAACCAGACTTCCCACTGTTTCAGATCATGCTAATGAGCCTCCCCTTGTCAGCTTCAACCCACAGCCCCTTCTCTCCCTCTCCAGACTCTTCAGTCTCCCTTTCTCCTTCCTCAGCCTTAGGCCGTCCAAATCAACCCTCTCAGGTGCCACTGGCAGCCCTTAGTCCTGCTCAGACATGGGACTTCCTTTACCTCCCCCTACATGACCTAAACCGGCCACAGTTCTCGTTTGTGGGAGGTTGCTGGGGTAGATGGCCTGGTCAAGGATAAACATCACCTTCTCATTAGTATTTCTCAAATAGAAAAGAGATTGGGGTCCTACACTGCTAATTCTTCCACCTGTATTAAAGAATTCCAGTATATTACCCAATCCCACAACCTCACCTTCCATGATGTTTATATGATTCTCCACAACAATCTTTTACCAGGAATGCAGGTGAGTCTAGGACCAGGCTGTGGGGCACATGCAGATGAAATCCACCAAATTAACGCCACCCAGCTATGGCTGAGGCAGTCCCTGACCAGAAAACCCTGAATGGAATTACAATACCCCAGGGGGCATCCTTGCCAGGGATCAATTTGTAACTTGCCTCCTGGATAGTCTTCACAAGGCCACCTTTAAAGTGGTAAATTATGAAAAAATTAAAGAGGTCATCCAGGATAAACACAAAACCCCAACCTAATTCCTAGACGGCCTCACAGAGGTCCTGTTACAATATACCAGTCTAGATCCTGAGACCCCAGGCGGAAAACAGCTCCTTATGACCCACCTCTCCTTCCAGAGTTTCCCTGATATTAGGGCCAAACTTAAACGTCTAGAGAAAGGACCCCTGACTCCACAAGCAGAAGACTTAGCTGTGGGCTTCAAGGTATACCATGAAAGAGATGGAGAAGCTCAAAAACAAAAATATCTGATGCTGCCTAAGGGCTTTCAGCTGGCCATGGCAGCTGCCCAGCCATCCAAAGCCCAAGAACCTCCAGGTCCCCATTTCAGATGTGGTCAGGAGGGTCACTGGGCCTAGGTCTGTCCAAACTCTTGCAAACTGTTCTAACCTTGCCCATGGTGCCATCAAGAGGACACTGGGCTACTGACTGTCCTCATGTCCTTTGCAATGTGAAGACATCAAGCCCAGATCACCCTCCAGCTAACCTCCTGGATCTGGCCATGGAGGACTGTGGGGGCCCAGGCTCCCTTGGCCTGACCACCACCATCTCTTAACAGGAAACCTTGGGCAATCATCACAGTATCAGAACAACCCATCTCCTTCCTTCTGGACACCAGGGCCACGTTTTTTGGTCCTGATGGAATTTGGGGACTCTACCTCTCCTTGTTCCTCTATTGTCAAAGTAGGGGGACAGCCATACCAGCCTCACCAGACCCCACCACTTAGCTGTATTCTAGGGGCATTCCCCTTACCTACTCCTTCCTAACGGTACCAACCTGTCCTGTCCCCTTGCTGGGAAGGGACCTCCTAACTAAGGTGAGAGCCTCTATGTGTTTTGCTCCCCTTATCCTTTTAAACCCAGGCTCACCAGCTGTCGCCCCTCTTCCTTCTCCAAACCACACAATCTGACACACCTTTTCTCTTACAAGCTTCCCAGGTGGATCCCCGGGTATAGGACTCCCAAAACTCCTCTACAGTCAAACATCATTCCCCTCTCAGCCAATTACAAAATCCTTTCACTCCCATCCATGGCAAAAAAGGAGCTGTAGCCCTGTTGCTTGGTTCTGGTTGTTTGGAAAGTTTTGTCTGTCTGTTTTCTGTGCACAGATGGGGCTATGTTTTCTGGTGTATCTGTAAGTTTGATTGTAAACATGGGAGCGGAGACGGAAATTAGTCAGGCTCAGTTGAATGACAGCAGTCACTGCACGCTGTGTTTCTGAGTGGTCTTGTTGGAGTGTGTGAGCTCTCAGTGGTCTTGAGTGTGTGAGCTCTCAGTGGTCTTGTTGGAGTGTGTGAGCTCTCTGTGGTCTTGAGTGTGTGAGCTCTCTGTGGTCTTGAGTGTGTGAGCTCTCTGTGGTCCTGTTGGAGTGTGTGAGCTCTCTGTGGTCTTGTTGGAGTGTGTGAGCTCTCTGTGGTCTTGTTGGAGTGTGTGAGCTCTCTGCGTTCTGTTGGTTGATTTTGTTTGGCTCTTGCTGGTGCTGCCAGTCACCACTGCTAACACTGCCTGCTATGGCTGCTCTGGTGGCCAGAGCTCAGAACACTGCATAAGTTTCTGAAAGATAGAATTTAAAAACAATTCTTGTTTAATGAGGTTTTTAACACTACACTTCCATGCATTAACATACAATAATGTACCTCTGGCCACAGCCTAACTTCTTATACATGAATCAAAAAAGTTAACCTTGGGGTCACCTATAGTTCTGTCTTCTCAACACCTGTCCCACCTTCTAACATACAAGGTCCTCCAAACACTCCTCCCTTCCCAAGTTCTCGCTCTTCAGGTAGCACTGGTAGAGGATGTTCTATACTCTTCAGCCATGACCACATCTCAACATTTCAAACTGACTCAAGTTATAGATTTGATGTCTAGACTTGCTCTCTCCTCCTCTATTTTTTCCTATCTATACCTGTCCAGGGCAGCTGACATATGAACATCTAACATCCAAGAGACCTCCACCTCTAACCAACAGCCTATTCTAATAGGCTTGGGAAATTGCTCTGTATCGGGCTGCCAAAGGCCAATTCAGTACCCGACAACCCCCTTACTCATCTCTCCTTCACCATGGCTTACCCCATGCCTGTTTCTCTATGACCAAAAGGAAGTTTACTATAAAAAGTGACCAGAAACATGAAGAGGTACCCATATTCTGAAAATACCATGGGACAAATCTGGGCCACTCTAATTGCATATCAGCTACCAACACTCTGCCTGACCACTTTGAACGGCACTGGTTGTGTGTCTCCCCCACTCCCCAGCTGAAACTCATGACCATCGTTCATTGAACTAGACTCTCACCCTACCTCTCAACTGCTCTGAGCCAATTACCACTCCCACCCCTCATCTCTCCCGTCTTTCCCTTCGGTGTCACAGACTGTTTTAACTACTCAGGGACTTCATGTGGGCACACAGGATGCCTCAGACTGTAATTACACTTTGAGCACTGAGACCCAGCCCTTATGTCTGAACGTTTACAATGCCTCAATCCTCTATGGCACTCAGGTTAACTGCTGCCCACCCACTGGGTGGTCTGGGACTTGTGCCCCGGTGTTCTTTTCCCATCACAGGGTTTATAGTGGCATGGCACGGCAAATGAGTGGTTCAGGGCCGACCCTTTCTCACAGCCCTGGGTATAACACCGCTGCATCACCACTGACCATCCGTTTTCCTCTCAGTTCATCCAGGACCTCCAACGCTCCTGCTCCATGGCCAAATAGTGGCTGTCATAGTGCTCCAGAGTCAGCAAGGGTGAGATTTACTAACAGCAGAGAGAGGTGGTCTTTGTCTCTTCCTCAGGGAGAAATGTTGACAAGATCTGACAACTCCAGATAAATCTCCAAAAATGTAACAAACAGCTCGATGCCTCTGGCCAGTGGCTCACTGACAGTCTAACATGGAATTGGATGCCACCCTTAAATCCCTTCTCCTGCTTTTCCTAATGCTACTAGTCACACCCTGCCTTATAAATTTCTTGTCTAGATTTCTTCAACAATAGATTCAAAAGATTTCTAACCAGATTTTTAACCAGCTGCTATTACAGGATTACCTAGAAGCCAGACCCAGAGGCCAGCGACTCCTGATGATACTGATGATGATCAAGTCTGCCCAAAGGAGTTGAGCATCCTTATTAGCAGGAAGTTATCTAATGATACATCACCTCCCTTTCCCATAACCTGATTGTTTATCAATAATGAACAAAAAGGGGGAAATGTAAGCCCCTCCCTCGAGCCACACAAGTGGCCAGGCCCCTCCCTGAGGACCTCCAGCTGCCAGGTTCCACCCCCAGAACATTCTAACTGTCCTGCCCTACAGAGTAAAAAGCCCAAGCTCTGAACTTGAAATCCCACCTATCCCCACCCTGGAAAGCTCCAACTCACCCCCAAGAAGCTGTATAAGCCCTGGCCCTGTCTTCAGCTCAGTTCCCTGCTGTTTCTTGTCCAAGCAGAGGCAGCCACTCTCCTGGGTTCTTCCCTCCCAGTCTCTTGTGTGAGGTTTGTTGTGTGGTACGACTTTGTGGTTGGTATTTCTTGGCTCCTGACTGCCAGGATACCTTTCCCCTCAGAGCTGAAACACAGACTGGAGCTCACCTACATGATACTTCTCCTTGATTACTGCTTTTAAAGACCTATTTCCAAATGCAATTGCATTCTCAGTTCCCATATTATAAACTCCAAAATCAAAACTCAGCCCAGAGAACAGCTCAGTTGCTTGGCAGACAGTGACTCTTCAATGCATACTAGCCAGTCAGTAGTAAGCAAAGGGCTAAAGAGATTAAACAGTAAGTTCTAAAAGGACTGACTACCATTTAAGAGGGCAAGAAGGGCTTGTTTTTGTTTTTGAATTGCAGAGTCTGAGACAAAACTCAGATGGCCTGGCACTGAACTGCCTACATCCTCATCTTGGGTAAGTTCCAACTGGGTTGCTTGACTGGCAAACTTCTAATTTTACTCCCTGAGAAAGCTGAATGCCTCATCAGAAATCATTCATAATAGGTCCAAGATGAAGATAAAAAGTTTGGCATGTTTTAGACCTACTATGTGTAAGAAACTTCTTTGCATTTCCCCCATGGTGGTATGGACAAACTTTCTCTTGCTAATACAAGATTCTGAACCTAGGCAGTGCTATTTATTTATCCTGACAGAGCTTCAGAAATGGCCCAGGGATTTAGAGCATTTGCTGCTCTTAAAGATCACCAGAGTTCACAACCCCAGCACCAGGGTTACAACACCCTCTGTGGACAACTGCACACATGTACAGACAGAAACACAGACATAAATAGAAACAAATCTTTACAAAGACAATCAGGACAGGATGGGAACATTCCCAGAAGAGTGGAAGGCAAAGATTTTACCCACCTTTTGAGTCTAAACACTGACCTTGTGGAGTAAGAAAAAATGGATAGCTATTCTTGGTTGTCAACTTGACTATATTTGGAATTAACTAAAACCCAAAAATGGAGGGCACAGCTGTAAGGGATTTTTGCTTAATTTGAAGTAGGAAGATTTGCTTCCAATCAGGATCTTGAGTTGAGAAGACACACTTTTAATCCACATCCTTTGAGCTGGGAAAACCCACCACTATTCTGGACCACACCTTCTTCTGCTGGAAGCCTATGTAAGGACACAGAAGTAGGAAGCTCTGCTCTTTGCTCCTTATTCCCCTGAGCAAGTCCATTCCTTCACTGGCATTAGAGCCTACTTCGTCCAGATTCTGGTGTATTCTGAAGACCCGCTGAGCCATCCAGTCCACCCACTGAGACTGAGCAACTACTAGATTATTGAACTTTCCATTCATAGCTAGCCACTGTTTGATTAGCGAGACTGCAGCCTGTAAGTCATTCTAGTAAGTCCTCTTTCTATACATATATAGATCCATTCTGAAAGTTGTTACTCTAGAGAGCCCTAACACAGAGGGTCTTGGTTTTTGTTTGGTTGGTTTTGTCTTATTAGATATCACTGGCTGCTCTGGAACTCACTATGTAGTCCAGGCCATCTTTGCTCTGTCTTGGTCAGGGTTTTTATTACTATGATAAAACACCATAACCAAAAGCAGCTTGGGGAGGAAAGGGTTTATTTCAGCTTACAACTCTCAGGTCACACTCCATCACTGAGGGAAGTCAGAGCAGGAACTGAAGCAGAGGCCATGGAGGTGTGCTGCTTACTGGCTTGCTTTCTTGTACCATCCAGGACCACCTGCCCAGGAATGGTACCACCTAAAATGGGCTGGGCCCTCCCACATCAATTTTTAATCAAGAAAATGTCCCGCAGACATGCCTACAAGCCAATCTTATGCATGTTCTCAAGATTCCCTCTTCCCAGGTATGTCTAAATTTGTTAAGTTGTCAAAAACCAACCAGCAGAGAGATCCACTTGTCTCTGCTAAGACTGAAGGTATGTACCACCATGCCATTTTGTTTGTTTTGTTTCTGTTTGTTTTTCAAGATAGGGTTTCTCTGTGTAAATTCTGCCCGTCCTGGAACTCTCTCTGTAGACCAGCCTGACCTCGAACTCAGAGATCTACTTGCGTCAGCCTCCTGAGTGCTGGGATTAAAAGCATGCACCACCATGCCCAGCTTGTTTCTTTTAAATATACTTCAATTTTCACAAGTCTACCAAACCTACATCTGGGACTGGTCATATATGATTTGGACCACAAAGAGGGTGCTACTTATCATTGACTGTGTCCTATCCCCAATCCTATCAACACCTACATGCCAGGCAAGTATACTGTCTCTTGTAAATTCTCAGGTAGATTTATCTGAGTTTTTTGATAGTAAAGTCTTCACCCAATGTTTTATTTGCAAAGCATACACAGTTTGTTAGCTAAAGGAATTCTCGTGAATTGCATCACTAGAAACACTTTAATAATTTGTTTTATGAATTCATTTTTTTACCTAAGAGCAAATGAAGTCTTAAGAAAATTACTTTTTTAAGTCAGGGTAGAAAACACACTGTGATGATGCAAGCCTTTCAAAAACACTTTATTAGTACGTTTCTCACAATTAGGGGAAATCTTATTTACCAAGTAACAGAAAAATCCTTATTCTCCAGGAAGGAAAAGCACCATGAAGCATGAGGCACTGTAACTGCTGGGTGCCAGGGCTACTGGTTTCCAGAATTTCTGAGCTCCACGTCAACTGAACCTAAAGCTTTCAAACTCCAAACCCAGTAACTCCTGAATGACACACAGCAAGCACCACCACTCCTGTTCTTATACATTCACGCTCCTTAGCTGACCAGCATGGACCTTCCCTTGCAACTCAACATACACACTCCTTAGCTGACCAGCATGGACCTTCTCTTGCAACTAAACAAATTAAATATACAATACTATCTTTCATGAAGCAGGATTACTAACTCTGGAGAAGAGCAAACACGAATGTACTCGTTGAATCAGTAATTCGTTCTTTCTTCAGATGGCTTCTGGTGTCCCAACGATACTTTAAACCACTCTTCATTTATGATAGAAATGTACGCACAGTCCCCTTGATTGTGCCCCTGCAGATGGGGCACTTTCTCAGGGAAGGGGCACATTCCTGGCAAACTACCAGATGACCACAAGGAATGAACACAATAGAAACCTCTCTGTCCATACACACTTTGCAAGTTCGTTCTTCTTGCAATCTCCGCAACTGCTCTTCCAAAGACAAGCCTAAGTTAGAGAAAAAGAGCGTTGGTAAAATGCAGCTTCTCAAGAGTGACAGAAATAATGTGGAGTATTAACTGTGCCTTACCTGAAACGTCTTCTGTTGGAATATACTTCATGTTCTTTTCCACTGAAAAAAGAAAGCATACAAAAATCTATCTCTATCAATACAAAACACTTTTAATCTACTATTCTTATATGGATTTTTAATATATATTACAAAGAATACTACCTAGACAGCAAAATACACCAGGTTTTTGTTTTTGTTTTTTTGAATAGGTAAAATGTAAAGATTACAGTTTAACTGGATTTATTCTGCTTGCTCAACAAAGAGATGAACAAAGCCCTATATAGCTATCTAAATAATTTTCCCAAAAAACTCACCAAATAAGTTTTCATATAATGTAGAGTCAATTTCCTTCAGACAGTTTTTGAAGATATTGGCTGCAGCATTTCCTTTGACTAAAACAGTGTCAATCAGCTCTCTTGCTTGTAAGGGCACCTGTGTTTTCTGTCGGATGATATCATGTTCCTGTCTATTGATTACACTGGCCTCAAGAAGATGATCCAGGATCGGAAGGACACACGTCAGCTGTTGAAAGAGGGCCATCCTATTCTTCCGAATTAATGACAGGTCACCTTCAGTTCAAAACAAGCAAGAAAAAAGTTCATTACATTTCAAACACCCCCAACTACACCCAACCAACCCTATACACAAATTAGGCACTAAGCTGAGCTGAAGGAAACTGACTTGTGTGCACCTCGCTGCTGCCATCTCAAACTTCCAGATTAAATTCAGACGGCCCACACAGTGCATACACACGCTTTCAAGTCTAAATACTGATGAATAGTATAGCATGTGCCTCTTTTTCTATCTCTTTCCCCACCATGGAATTCAAAAGTAATTTATTTTTATCTCTATTATATCACTTTACTCGTTTACAAGTAGAGGCACACAAATTGTCATATTCAAAATGTCAACTATCTTCCAGATAGGGAGCCTCAGAATAGCATGAGTGGCTTGTCAAAGGCCACAAAATGAGTTGTCAAACCAGTCCTAAACTAGCTGAATTTTTTTGGTTTGTTATTTACTAAGATAGGACCTATATATTCAGGCTCCATATGTAGCCAAGGATGGCCTGATCCTCGTGACTCTTCTTCCCTTCCAACTGCTGGGGTTCCACGCATGAACCACTAAGCCTGGTTTACATCGTACTGACATCCTTTCTGAGACCCCCCACACCATCTGACTTAGCGGGCTCACAGGTAAGTCTAGCCACTTTAGCCATGTCCCCTGCCATACATCTCAGCTTCCGGATCTGAAATAGGAATAATAGCACCTTCCTTAAAGAGTTCAATACCATGCGCAGTTTATAAATCTAAATTTATAGTGCAGCTTTAGAAACTGAACCTAGTTTGTTCATAAGAGAATACCTTACTTCGGAGATAAGAAACTCCAAATTTAGTTGAATGAGCTGCCTACCTATTAACCGAAAAGGCCAGAATTTAAACGCCAATCTGTCTCAATCTGGAAGTTAGACTTTTAAACACTTTGCTATATGGTCATACAACAAGGCTGTCTTGAACTAGTCCTTTTTTTTTTTTTTTTTAATATTTTCTTCCTTGGGGGGGGGTGGTGGGGTACCACATCATGCAACTTGTAGGGATCAGTTCTCACTTTCCACCATGTTGGTCCCAGGCAGCAAACTCAGTCATCAGGCTTGGCAGCAAGTGCCCCACTAGCCTAAACTATGCCTACCTTTACTTAAGGACAAAACTGTCTTCCAATCTAATACCCCAATTTACACTACACATACAACCGTCACTCCTCTGACAGCTCTTTTAGGGTTTTTGTACACTGTGTGTGTGTACAAGTGCCATGGCATGCATACAGCAGTCAGGACAGTCTGTAGGAGCTGGTTCTCTTCTCAGACCATGTGTGTCTCAGGTACTGAGCTAGGCTGTCAGGGTGGACAGCAAGCACCCTTTTCCACTGAGCCATCTTGCAGGCCCTCTGCTAGCTCTCAGACTCTGTCTTTTGTAACCTAGTTTTCCCAGCTGGTCTACATGCTTGAGAACAATCAGCACTTTCATATTACTTACCTCTGCTGTTCACATACTTAAACATATGAAAATACGTTAGATGTAATTACTCAGACTTGTTCTGGGAGGTTAAGATGTGAAAAAAAATCTACACAAATATCAAAATCATTTATATATTGTCCTTGGGTTGGGCAAAGGATCATAGGCCAGGATGTCATCTTAAGTTGGCTTTTTGGTGTAAGAAGCACCTACCAAGGATTACTAGTAAAATACCATATAGATTTGAAGGAACTTTATTTAAAAAGTAGGAAAATTGGAATCTTTAAAAAAGAGATCTTTGGAAAAAAAAAAAAAAAGAGATCTTTGCTATGTAGCCCAGATCCTGAATTCCAGGAGTGTAGGAACTAGGCATGTTCCACTACAACCAGCTCTGAATCAGTTTTTAAATACTGCTTTAAAAAAAAAAAAAAAAAAAAGGATTCATTTTTATGTGTGTGTGTATGGGCCTGAGTGTATGTATGTGTACCAGGTCACAAGAGGGTGTCAGATTCCCTGGAACTGGAGTTTTGGACACTGGACTCCACAAGGGTGACGAGAACCAACTCAGGCCCTTCGCAAGAACAGCAAAAGCTCTTAGTCACTGAGCCATCTCTCCAACCCTTGAAATCATGCTTTTTAAATTTAGCTATGTAAAAAGAAAAACTGCAATATAGCTCAAGAAAAAAGTTTATTATAAATCTGGGTATGGTGGCATATATATGTAATCCCAGTACTTTGGTGGTCGGGTTAGGGAATTCAACGATAGTACTAGCTGCAGATCAAATTTAAAGCCAGCCTGAGCTTGGCAAACAGACAGTTTAGAAAAACTGCGGGGCGGGGAGAGGTGTCACCAGCAATGCATGGGTGTGAGCTGAGGATGCTGCCATGTAACATGTGACTGAGAAACTGTCGCCACCAACCCTGTAATACCTGATGCCACTTCTTCAGTCTGTCTGTCCCTCTCCTCCTCTCTTCTTTCATCCTCAGCATTAAGAAGTGCTGAGACAATGTCACTGACGGTCCTGTAATTGTCCCCGGTGGCCAGGATGTGACGCTGAACCGTCTGTCTGACCAGGCTCCTGCTGAAGCCCATTTCCAGAGCCGCTTTAACCACAGGTGTGCTCATCATGACCGCATCTTCTGAACTTTCGCCAGGTCCGAAATGCACAACTGTTCATAAACAAATTTGCTAATGTTAAACTCCACATATTTAAAACTATGGAAAATAATGACTGTAGCACCTGTATTCTCATATCCTGATAAGGGAGATATATCATATGCATCAATTAAATTAAATTAACTTCAATAAAATTGATAAACTTGATAATGGGTAAATGAAAGTACAGTTAATGCACTATGCATTTAACAAATTACTTCCTATAGTTCATACATCCTAGACACACTTAATAAAAAGAATCTCTTGGCAACAGGCTTAGGCATCAGCACTGTTAAACATTTCACCAGTGTTGATGAGATGGCTCGGTGGTAAAGGCACTTGCTGCCAACCTGACAGCCTTAAATTCAATTCACAGGACCCATTAGAAGGAGAAAAGAACCAACTCCCCAAAGTCTTCCTCTTTTTTTAAAAAAAAATTATTTATTTATTTATTTTATGTGGACTGGTGTTTTGCCTGCATGTGTATCTGTATAAGGGTGTTGGATTCCCCTGGAACTGGAGCCACAGACAGTTGTAAGCTGCCATGTAAGTGCTAGGAATTGAACCTGGGTCCTCTGGAAGAGCGGCCAGTGCTCTTAACTGCTGAGCCATCTCTCCAGCCCCCAAAGTTGTCCTCTTAACCTCCATACACATGCTGTGGCATGGGCACCCACACATGCTGTGGAATATTCCTTTACACTGTGTGAATACATGTTGCTGTGATTGGTTTAATGAACAAGCTGACTGGCCAATAGCTCAACAGGATACAGTTGGTGGGAAAGCCAAACTGAGAACGACGGGATGAGGAAGGGCAGAGTCAGGAGTTGCCGGCAAAATGCAGAGAAGCAAGATGAGAACGTCATACTGAGAAAAAGTACCAAGCCACGTGGCTAAACATAGATAAGAACTATGGGTTAGTTAGCTAGTAACAAGCCTGAGCTATCGGTCAAGCATTTATAGGTGATATGAAGCCACTGAGTGGTTATTTGGGAACTGACTAGTTGGAGAGAAACGTCTGACTACACACACATACACAATAAATAAATACGTTTTTTTTTTTTAATTTTTCAAAAATTAAGCAGGCAAGATGGGTCATGGTAAAAGTGTCTTCTGCACAAGCCTACCCAAATTCAATTCCTGAAACTCACAGTAGAGGACTGACTCCTGAAGTAACTAACCCTCTCTGTCTCTGTGTCTCTCTCACACACCCAATTAAATGAAATAGAAGATCTTCCTAAATGATTCTAATATAAATTCTTTTTTAAAAACTAGTGTGCTACAAAAATAAAGGAGTGAGAAATCACCTCCAAGCAGGAAAATCGGGGAAACTGAACATGTGACAGCACAAACAAAGCCTTGGGTCCTTTCCTGACACTCAAAAACAAGATTTAACAAGCTATACCCTCAAAAAATAAAATTAAAAAAATAAACACAGTAGGAAATAGGGTTAACATGGAGGTACAGCTCCTTGGTAGAATGCTTATCTAGCATTTGGTTGATAGCACATTAAAAAAAATTTAATTGGGGCGGTGGTGGCGCATGCCTTTAATCCCAGCACTCAGGAGGCAGAGCCAGGTGGATCTCTGTGAGTTCGAGGCCAGCCTGGACTACCAAGTGAGTTCCAGGAAAGGCGCAAAGCTACACAGAGAAACCCTGTCTCGGAAAAAAAAAACCAAAAAAAAAAAAAAAATTTAATTAAGAAATGGGGGTGTAGCCTACGTAGAGGACTTGTCTGGCATGCTTGAAAATTCCATTTCTAGCAATCATACATACATCTACTCCCTTCCCCCATAAAGGGATTAGGTGTGGGGCTGGGGCTTTGCACAGTGTGATGAGTTCTTGCCAAGCACGCATGAGCACTTGGGCTGGATTCACACCACCAAAGAAGATGCATCAGACTTGAATGATGAAGAATGTCTAAACAGGTACATAAATGAGACAGAAAAAACAACGAAGATGGGAAGCATAAAGATAGAATGAAAACACATAGTTAATAAGCAAAAGTAATGATATTCTGAACAGAGAGGCTATCGAGATGAAAATCTAATGTGATGAACGTAGGAACTGGGAGGCCATTTCTGAGAGGACGGGCTAGGGAAGCATTTTCTGTTAACAGTCAGTGCGAGCTCAACCTGTGCTGCACTGTCACAGACACTTTTCCAAAACACTGTACTGGAAACTGATACAATAAACACACACATGTCCAATGTCAAAAGTGTGGAGACCAACCTCCTCAAAAGCATGTCTGAAGAGACCAAAACAGCCTTGATCCCTGACACCTCCTACAGAAAATAACACTGAAAAATAAATAAAATCTTGAAACTGAAGTGATAAAGTAAGTGATGGAATGTCTGGAAGAGACCAGCAAGCGTTAACAGTCTTAAACAGGACAAAGCTTGACATGGTCAAGAAATAAAGAAGGTAGTAGACAGTGAGGACAGCAGCCAATGGATGGAGTGTCTCCATCACCCCAAGTTTGCCAGGACACTCTAGGAAGGTCTTGAGCAGAGGGCTATTCCAAAGGTGACTAGAAATGCTGCAGATGGACTTGGGGCAACCTAGGATGAGGGAGAACTGTGCAGACAGATCAGGCAGCACGGATGAGGCTGACAGTGGTAGACGGTGAGCATCTGGACATCGTGTGAAGGCCCAGCTGGCTCTGTAGCTGGTGCTATGAACTGTGATGAGGAGAGAGAGAGCAGAAGCTCTGAGGAACAACGCTGAGGAAGCCTGTGCTTTGGCATATTTACTGAAATGGCCCTTCCGCCAGAAATGGAGGCACTTTAAATTTAAGCGGGTAACTGGACATTGCTACCTGGCACCCATCTGACTGACACTTCATATGGTAGCCTGTCACTTAGAAACATGAAAAAAGAGCTAGCAGAGGAGACTGCTCAGAACCAACATAAGACACAGGAAAACCCAAAAGAATGTCAGGGAAGCCAACCAAAGGGCGTGCTGAGGACAAAGGCCATGTGCTGGAGTGTGCTTGTCACCCAGCACTGGGGAGGCAAAAGCTGCAGGATCCCAAGTTTAGGGCAGCCGAGAACACAGCACAACACACTCCAAAAGCAGCACTCAACTGCATCCAATGCCAGCTCTCGCTAAGTAAGAGGCCTGCTAACACAGCAGTTTCTGGGAACCACGACACGAGGGACCCTTGCCTCCAGTCATTACCAAAGCTACACTTACAAACTGGCAGCCGGGGGCATGATCCAGAGGATGAAGCCAGGTATGACGGCAAATAGATATATGATAGAGCATGCAGAGGCGGAGGCCAGAGGATTCAAAGTTCAAAGCCAGCTTGGGCCACATTATGAAACCCCGTCTCAGAAATGAACGAATAAAGGGGAAATAAAGAAAGAATGAACAGAGAAGAGTTCATGGAGACCAGTGGTTCTGGTACGAAGACAAGAGTTCTTTTCTCATTCTTCTGTTTCCTCAGTGAAACACATGGCCTAGGAAAACTGTGGGAAGAGCCTAGTGCCACTGAGATGTGGCCCAGGGAAAGCACTTGCCAGGCAAGCCAGAATGATTCCCAGAGCCCATGTAAAGCTAAGAGAACTGACTCCTGAGAACTGTCTTCTGATCTGTACATGTGCACTGTCACACACACATGTCCAAACATACATCATACACACATGTACACAATCTCTTACACATTCTTTTAAAAAGAATTCTGTAAATTAAAAACAGAAATCTGTGAAGAAAGAAAATGTCCAACAGTCATTCTGAAGACTGACAAAGTGGTTTTATAAACAAAAGTAAGATGTAAGTTTTAAGTAAGTTTTAAGAGGCTGGAAATAAGCCAGGCGGTGGTGGCACACACCTTTAATCCCAGCACTCGGGAGGCAGAGGCAGGCGGATCTCTGTGAGTTCAAGGCCAGCCTGGGCTACAGAGCAAGATCCAGGACAGGCACCAAAACTACACAGAGAAACCCTATCTCAGGGGAGAAAAAAAAAGATTCAGCTCTAATCCAGAGACCCTGCACTAAATACTATATACCTCCTTTATACCTGACTTCCAGCCCCATCACAGATCAAGTGCACACTGGGCCTTTTCTAACACACTCAAGCATAGCAGCCTGGTCCTCTCTGGAGGTAGAGCGCATCTACCACACCTTTCATTGGCTCTGCTTCAGACTATTTGTTTTCTGCCTGTGTCCTGCTGTCTCACATGAGATGTCAGCACTGTAAAGACCAAGGCACGTCCTGGAATCTTAAAATATCACGAATCTTAGTAGACACCTACATTTTCTAGTTAACATCCTGCAGTTCCCCATATGACTTCCTCTAATATGCTTTCATTCCTAACATTCTTACAAAAACTCCGTTGTATTTGAAATGTTTTCCTACTTACTTGGAGGTTCAGAATTTTCTTCTGGGGTGTCTGAAGTGGACAACAGCTATGAAATAAGAGAACACTTGACAGGTAAATCAGAAATCTCAAACAGTCTAAACAGCACAGTCAGGGACTTGCCTTGCTGTAAGATAGGTTCTCACTCTGTTGCTGAGGCTGGCCTGGAACTCATGGCAATCTTCCTGCCTCAGCTTTCCAAGTACTCGGGTGACAGGGGTGAGCCACCACACCCAAGCAAACAACAACATTATCTTTAAGTAAATGCACACACCCTTTTGGAAACTGGGTGGTTCAGATATTCATTTTAAGCCAGGTATGGTAGCACATTCCTGTAAGTTCAGCACTTAGGAGGTTGGGGAAGGAAGACTAAGTTCACGGCACCCCTCCCTCGGCTGCACGTCTCAAACCTCTAAAACAAATCATGCACGTGCACACTGTACTTGGTTTTCTTTCACCATAATTATCACACGGCTATGCTTACACTTGACCTACATCCAAGTCAGGATTCAAGTGCATCTCCACTTCAGAGAACAGGAAGATACAACAGTGGCTCCTCACTCCATTTGGAAAGTGATATTTCATTTGGGTAACTCTTAAAAGGTTTAACGCCTAAAAAGGTTTTTTTGTTTGTTTTCTGGAAAAGACGAGAGACATTGAAGATATCTCTTCAACCCCATTAAAAAAATTCTGTATATGGCAGAATGTAGTATTTTTCAAAAAAGTAAAAGTAAAATCAGTATTTATAAAGAAGCCTGAACAGCAAGCTAGCAACAAAACTACCAAAGGATGCCATTACCATGGCTACAAGACATGTAACATGAACTCCACAGCTCTACTAAGCACACACCCACAACCTCAGGTATGTCTTTCTTCTTAAGAACATTTCTTTTTCTTAACTATGGTACTTAAAATCGCTATAAGAACTTCTTGATCAACTCCAATTTTGCCTCAAAAATTTTGTACATAGAACTATTAAAACAGATATAAATAAGGTCTCTGTCTCATTCAACCTGGAACTCCATGAATGGTTAGATTTTCTGGCCAGAGAGCTCCAGAGATTCATTGGTCTCTAACACCCTAGTTACCAGTGCATGCTGCCACACCCAGCTTCTGGTGCTGGGATCTGAACTCAGGGCCTCACATTGCCTAGTAAGCACCTTACCAAATGAGTCACCTCCCCAACGCTCATGTTGATTTGAAGAACCAGTTTACCTGTTCAAGAAGATGAGGATATCTAGCTTGAATCTCATCAACAAACTCCTGCCCCTTCATCCGTATCAAGAACTCACACCTAAATGTGAAATAAAAATGATTCTAAATTATTTCATATCATACATTTTGATATTTCATAACAAAATAAGTTTATTTTGTTATGATAAATAAATATATCAAAACAATTTGATATTTCATATCAAAATAAAATTATTCTAGAAGAGTGACTTTCAAATCTTCTGATTATACCCCACAGCAAAAATTATACACCACAACCCAGTAGACACTTCTTTTTTTTTTTTTTTTTTTTTTTGGTTTTTCGAGACAGGGTTTCTCTGTGTAGCTTTGTGCCTTTCCTGGAACTCGCTTTGGAGACCAGGCTGGCCTTGAACTCACAGAGATCTGCCTGCCTCTGCCTCCCGAGTGCTGGGATTAAAGGTGTGTGCCACCACCGCCAGGCCCCCAGCAGACACTTCTAAGAGAACCCAAACTATCCTACACCAGCACACATTCTTACTGTGTTAGTACATTCCATTATTTTTCCGTCTCCTTCCACTTACACATAACAAGGGAAAATTCTGGACTCAGAAAGGGCAAAAGTTGGCATGTGAAAAACAATGTTACAGACATTGTCTTTTTGTGCTTAACACTATTTCAAAAACTACTGCTCATTATCTATTGAAAGTTTATTGTTCACAATGTAGTAATGGCCAATCCTGCTCCAGAGTTCATGCTCCTATCTTGAAATACAACCCACCACACTCCCTCTAGGAAACACATGATCAAGTACTTTATCTCCACATTTTGTAGCAGTTTCTCAAATATTTAAACTACTAAACTTCTCAAAGGAAGTTCACATAACATCCATTGCCTGTAGATGTAACCAAACGTCTTATAAATAAGAAACACAGAACCAATGCAAAGAAGAAAGCCAAGAGGTCAGAGCTAAGAGCTAAAACCTTACCCTTCCTCCTGCAGTGGTCCTACCTCTCCGAAGGAGCCTCTACTTCCTGTGTTAAAGTCTTTATATAGTCTCTGTTCTGCCTTCTCATTGGTTGTAAACCCAACCACAGGACTGCCTCATCACGGCCTGTTTGTATAGACCTCCAGGTGTTCTATGGTTGGTATTGAGATTAAAGGCATGTGTATCCAATGCTGGCTGTATCCCTGAACATACAGAGACTTACCTAGCTCTGTCTACCAAGTGCTGTGATCACAAGCGTACACCACCACTGCCCTGCTTTCCTATGGCTTGATAATAGCTCTGACCCCCAGGCAACTTTATTTATTAACATACAATTAACATTTTGGTACAAAAGAAAAATATCACCAATTGCCATATTCAAATTTTCTTTTAAAAGCACAAAAACAAAAAAATCTTGACCTACACTCATACTATATGCAAAAATAAACTAAATATGAAAAACATCCTTAACTGTAAGAAAAGTCCTTTTTCCTTCCTTACGTCGGAATGTTCTTCCATAAGAAGCTTGGAAGGAAGGCTGGAGACAGCTCAGTGCTCAAGAGCACTGCTGCTCTTACAGAGAACCAGAGTTCAGTTCCCAGCACCCATGTCAGGAAGCTCACAGTCTTCTATAACTCTAGCTCCAGGTGATCCAATGCGCTGGCCTTCTTGGGCATCTACATTCATGTGCACATATCCACATGTAGTCACACACTGTGCTAGATAGTTTCATCTCCATAAGCTCAAGCTGTAAGGCATTTTTATAAATAGTGACTGAAGGTGGAGGGCCCAGTCCATTGTGGGTGGGGCCACCGCTGGGGCTGGTGGTCCTGGGTTCTATAAGAAAGCAGGCTGACTTGATGCAGGGGGAGGGGCTTGTTCCTGCCTCAACTTGATATGCCAGGGAGGCCTTACCCTCTCTGAGTAGTAGATAGGGGAAAGGTGACGAGGGGATGGGAGGAGGGGAGGGAGGGGGAACTGTGGTTGGTATGCAAAATGAAAAAAAAAATTAAAAGAAAAAAGAAAGAAAGCAGGCCGAGCAAGCCATGGGGAGCAAGCCAGTAAGCAGCACCCCTCTGTGGTCCGCATCAGCTCCTGCCTCCAGGTTCCTGACCTGTTCGAGTTCCTGTCCTGACTTCTTTTGATGATGAACTGTGATGTGGAAGCATAAGCCACATAAACCTTTTCCTCCCTAGGTTGCTTTGGTCATGGTGTTTCATCACAGCAATTGAAATCCTACCTAATACACACATAATTAAATATGGTAAAAATAAATCTAAAACAGAGTAAAGAAGCTTGGTAGTATAGCTTCATCAGATACAAAGCCTCTGCTTAGCATGCTGAGTCCACAGGATTCAATATCCAAAAACAGAACTTTTAGGTAAGGACCAAAAATATAATTCATAAAAGATAAAGACATCTGCTCTTCAAAAGACTCTCTGTTAAAGGAATGAGAAGAAGGGGAGGGGTAGCTAGAGAGATGGATCAGTGGTTAAGAGCAACCGCTGCTCTCCCAGGTGCCCAGCTCCCATGTACAGGGCTCTCAACTGCCTGGACCCAGCTCTAGGAGTCCTCCTCTAGTTTCCACAGGTACCTGCATTCACATGGTGTACACTCAGACAACCCATACACATACACACAAACAAAAATTAAAAACCAGAGGTGAAAACAGTGATGGACCAGACTGACTCCATCTTAAGGATGGAGGCCATTTTGTTATAAGGTCCGAACAAGCTCATTACTGTTTGCTGCAAAAGTTGACCATGCTTTAACTGTTTCTGGAATGTGACGCACTCCCCACCCTATGGAGTTGACTCACATACTGAATACACCCTGATAAGATCAGATGGTCTGCCAAATAATGTTAAAATGTTCAGCCAAGTTCCTACGTAGCCAAAATTCCTCTGGAAATCCTCCAACCCTTGAAAATCCCCTAGTCTTACAGTTTTGGACTATAGAAACCCTACTTTCTCCTGTGCCCAATGCTATTTTTTCAAACCCTACTTTAGGGAGATAGCCTGAATGATAGAAAACAAAGCTTGCTTAATTTAACCAGAGAATCTGGGTAATAGTCTTTACTCTCATTCGGTGGGATTAACAAATATAAACCACAGATTAAAGGAGAGTCTGCAAGAATGTTATCAGAAAGATGGCAAAGTAAAAGGTTCTTGTTTGCTTACTTCTATAACAAACCCAAACTAAAAAAGACAGCTGTCCGCAGAATACACAGCCTAGGAAGAGCTCAATAACCCAATTAACATAAAATGAAGACAGATATGTGGGTGGAGACTGTGGTAGTGGTGGGGTGTTTGAATGCTCAAGGCCAGGGGTCAATCATCAGGATCACAACAGAAAAGAGAGAGAGAAAGAGAAAAAAAGGAGGGGAGTGGGGTGGAGAGGAGGGACAGAAGGCCCACTGGGGAGGACAGGCTTAGCAGAGACATCTGGAAACAGGTGGGCTCAGAGTAGCACAGGAGTCTCTGTATCAGTAGTCTGGCAGGCAGACACCACCATGGTTCCTAGGGGCTTACTTTGGGGAGAAACCCAGAACCTTTGCCACTGAAGTTATCAACAACCTTGAGATAATCACCGACCTCCTGAGGTCTCACAGCAAAAGACTCTCTAGTGTGCACGGGCACTGAATTCAGAACCTCCTCTGCCAAGGAGCAGCCAGTTCACACCACTACTGCTGAGGAACCCTGCAGGCAGAATGGAGCAGTTGCTGCAACACTCCACAAGGAACCAACCACCATCCTCCCTAGCCCATGTGCTGCATCCATGCTGCAGAATAGCCTGCATGTCAGAGCCCATCCTATATCCACTCTGTTCTTGTGCTCTTCAAGCCCCAGCCCTGCAGCTGTTCTGCACACAACTGTGCTCCACATCTACTCCAGCTGCTCCAGCTGTGTGTCCTCATCTCAGACATCAGCACAGCACAGCAGTCAGTGCTCTCTCCGCACACTCACAAACAGAGATCGCTCTGTGGCTGCTCTTCAGGCTCTCTAACATCAAGACAGACACCAGTGCTACTGCCCCCACCATTGACAGAACACTCACAAGCCACAACAGGTATCAACAGGGGTCTCATTGGTCAGGATGTTTCTCATGACAGAAGAGATCAAGTCTTCAACCTTGCCACCAAAACCTTTAATGCTGCCCTGGACACTGAGAATCTCTAAAACCTTCACTGACAAAGACTTCAGCTAACAGAGCTGAATAGAGATTATGACACTGGACTTCTCAAGGAGTCAGAGCATACCACACCCCTAACAAGCCCAAGCCCTCACCCATCTACAGTTAAAGGTCTTTGCTCAACACAGTCACAAAATCTAAGATGCAAGAAACTTAAAACACAAACAATAACCATAACAACAAAGGAATGCAATAATTTTCCAAGAACCAATTCAAAAAAAGGAAGAGAAAGGCGCTTACATACTGCCAGATAAGCAATTAATATTCATCTCCAGGGAGCTTGGTGAGTCTCAAGAGAACAAGACAGATAGCGCAAGCTAAAATGAAAGAACACAATGAGCAATTCTCGAGAGTATAGCAAAGTACAAAATTTATAGGTGAAGACAAATACAAATTCACCCCATCATATACTTTTAAACTAATAACAATTTTTAACAATTTATTGATCCACTATAAATATTGCTACTTCAAAATTCCTGTTCATCATATATCATACAAAAATGACCAAAGGTCCTTGTAATTCCTTGAAGGAAGTCCAACAGATTCCTCATTATTATGGAAGGCATGCACAGGTCCAAACTCCCTTTATTGTACGATTTCACTTATATGTGGTATCTACAGTAAAAACCTCAGATATAATAAGTAGAAGGGTGGTTGCCGGGGGTATGCTCGCAAGTGTGTGGGATACAGAGTTTCAGTTTGAGAGGATGAAAAGGCTCTGGACATGACTATAAAACAGTACACATGTACTTTATGCTACGCAAGAATACATTTTACATGGCTAAATTGGTATATTTTATGTGCATCTTATCATAATAATTAAAAACACCTAACATAACCCATTCATTTTAGAAATGAGGTCCAAGTTCACAGAGCTAATTGGTTACAAACACACAATTTCCAATTCCATTTCACTAACAACTGTGCCCCTAAAATCTTGTTTTGTTTTGTTTGTTTTTTGAGACAGAGTTTTTCTCTGAGTAGTTTTGGTGTCTGTCTTGGATCTCGCTCTGTAGACTAGGCTGGCCTCTAACTCACAGAGATCCGCCAGGCTCTGTCTCACGAGTGCTGGGATTAAAGGCGTGCACCACCACCACCACCACCACCTGGCCCCTAAATTATTTTACGCAATAATAAAAATTAAGAGGTTAAGGATATACCTCAGGGGTATAGTACTTGCCTACCAGATGTGAGGCCCTGGGTTCAATCCTCCACACCATGATAGATTATCAGTTTTTAAGAACCAATTACCAAGCTGTGTGGTGTTGGCACAAGCCTTTAATCCCAGCACTGGGCAGAGGCAGGCAGATCGCTGTTGCGTTCAAGGCCAGTCTGGTATACAGAGATAGTTTCAGAACAGTCAGGGCTACACAGAGAAACAAAAAACAAACAAGTAAACAAAGCAGTTACCTTGGAAACCATTTGGCATGCTCCACCCAGGGGTCGTCTCCAGACTCCCAACACCTCAGCCCGCCATCACAGCAAAAGCACTTGACGTCATCATTGCGATCTAAACAAGAGAAAAAGACCAGAAACTGATTCATGCATATTCCCATAAGCAAACTAGATAAAACTCTAGTTCTGCTGTTTCTTACCCATGTAGTAAAAGCCAGCACTTGCAAGCTGCTCAGGCTGAACAGGAACACTAGTCGGCCAGTACAAAAACGTCCTCATTCGAGCAGAGTGTGTCTGCATACTCAGATTTGATATACTAAACCTCTGTGTTTCTGAAGAATTTTCCAGAAACGGGCAGCTGGGGAAATGTCTCCGGTGTTCTGACAGAGCGTCGTCCTTTGGTTCCCAGTTGCTCAGTTTCCCGCCACAGGCAAAGCAGGCCACCCTGTCTCCAGGCCCTACATAGTAGAAGCCGGCTCTGGCCAGCTCGGCTGGTGACAGAAAGGACAATGGCCACATACTGTAAGTAAGAAGTCTGGCCTCTTCAGTAGTCATGGCATTGCTGCAGGGACTCATCCTCGATGGGGAGTCTCCCACTGCTCTAGAACGGAGAGGGTCTGAGGACAAGCTGGAGTAAGTACCACCGCGTTCCGGAGGAGGTAACGACTGTGCAAACCCACTCCTCACAGGAGCTGTGCTCTTAGTCGGGGACGGCAGACTAGCTGAAAGCAGAGTGTGGACAAAGCTGCAGCTGGGGTACAGCTGCCTGTGCTTTTCAACAGGGCTGTCCCCTTGCTTCCAGTTGTCCAGCATCAGGCCACAGCAGAAGCACTTGACCTTGTCGTTGACGCCCGTGTAGTAAAAGCCAGCACGAGCCAGACTCCGTTCCGAGACAGGAACTCCAGCAGGGAAAGCTGAGTACGTGGACATTCTGTACAGCTCACATGAAAAGTCGTATTTCATTTTTTCTTTGCTCTCTCTTGTCCAATTTGGCAAGGTTGTGCTATTTTCCATTATACTTTTGGTTTTTTTGGTGTAAGGTACCTTGGACAACTCTCTGGGAGATAGTTTTGTGCATGAGTAGTGACGGTATTTCTGACAGCTTAAACTGCCCTGTGAAGCGTCTCACCACTTCACACTAAGATCTCTACCACAGACAGAAATAGAACAGCAGGCTAACTAGGTGTATTCACTCTGATTGGATTTATGTAAGTTCACTGTCACACAGGACAAATCTGTCTCCTTTTCCAAGATACTACACTACTCAGGACTCTGGGACAGTATTAACTCTTTTGGGTAACCCAAGAGCTATTTACCCATAATTTACTTTCATGAAAAATTATGAAGTCTAGATACTAAGTCAATTGCTGACTATATTGGAAAAATTATATGCAGGCTTTTTTCCCTTATAAGGACTTTAATACAACATTCAAACTACTCTATTCGTCTACCAAATACAAGTAACTAAACTCTCCACATGGCCACATTTCCTAAAAGCTAATTTCGTACAGCTCATCATCACAGTATTTTCTAAAGTGGGTTATACTGATCTCAGTTACCTTCTGAGGAAGTTAACACACAGCCCTATTAAGACTATAGACAGTATGTGTGGTAAATGATCTTTGCTTAAAGCTTAGACTGTTATTCTTCTTACCTGTTAAATCTTATATGTCACTACCTTAAGCCTTCCTGTGTCTATCATTTCAAGACATCTGGTCAAAAGACAGCAAACTTAACTAGACTGCATTTTAAAAAGTCTACCTGTACTTCTTTTAAGTCTGCTAGAATTAAGGATGAATCAATTTATCAAGACATAGCCTTCTTCTGTTATCACAAGTATCTAACAACCCTGTTTTACCACAGCATTCCTGTTGCACAATGTATCATACTTACTAGTATTCTTTTTGAGAACTCAGTATTTTATATAACTAGTCATACACAAAAGTACACTCCACAGAATTCAAACTGGATTTTTTTATAAAATTTTTCAGATTTCTATGACTGGGTTTATTTCTAGGGAAACATGGGGAGGAAATGAAGACTCTCGGTGATCTAAGTCTGAAAGAAAAAAAAGATATTTTAGAAAACTAATTGCATAGCAATTATAGCCTCTTCAACTTATTCAGTAGTATCTAAAAAATGTCTCATTCTAGATAATGCATCCTAACTACAGCAGTTTCTCACCCAACCAGTCTACTTAGAAAAGGTTGAACTCAAAATACATGCTTGCAAAAGACTTCCTAGAGCACTAATTATGCTTGTCTTTAAAAATGCACAGCTTTATACGTTTTATAAAGCAAAACTTTGAAGACAGATGGACATTTCCACCCAGGAAGAAAAACTGGTCCCCGATTTCACAGTTGTTGATTTTATTTATTGTTTATTTACTGTTAGACAAAATGTAGCATACTTCATGGGCATCTTTTTTATTTTTTGCAGGGACATGGTCTCATTCTGTAGCCTAGGCTGGCTAGGAAGTCAATGCAAAACAAGCTAGTTTTAAATCTTGTTAGAAATCTCCTGTCTTAGTATCCCAAGTGCTAGGATCACACTACTATCAGGCTCCTTTCATTTCCTGATTTAGATATTTTGATACCGCACTTCGCTGGAGACAAAAGGCACCCGTGGGTAGTGGAAAGACAGTCTGCAGGGCTGCTGATGTAGCTCCGTGTTAGAGCTTTTGCCTTGCAGGTAAAGGACCTGGGTTTAATCATCAGCAATTACAAAAAAAAAAAAAAAAAAAAGAGGAGGAGGAGGAGGAAAACAGCTGAACAGAAAATTCCTGAGGCCTGCTTGCAATGTCAATCTCAACACTTGGAAGAAAAGGCAGGATGAGATGCTCCACCAGTCAGAGCACTTATCTAGTCAAGGCTGAGTTGACCTAGATGAAGGTATCTGGTTGTCATCAACGCATTCCGTTAAGGACAACTATTCCCTAACAATTCCAAAGCAACCACGGAAGAAAGCATCTCAAAGCAAAAGGTACAATAGCTTGTAAAGCACTGGCCGGTATAAGGCTTCCACTGCACGCGTGGCTTAACCACACCAGGTGTTAAATCTCCAACAAGCACCCGACTGTGCTCTCTATGCACACTGAAGGGGAGAGACACCTAGGTCAGAAAGACAAAATACATGTTACACCATTAAACCACGGCGTTATTTCTCACATCATTACAGAGCACAACTAGTAAACTACATGTTAACCCAGAACTCCCAACCGCACAACTGTCTCGGTTTAAAGGCAGTAAAAAAAAGACTCGGGTAAGCTTAAAACCCTGCGAGATGGGCGTGGTGGTGCATGCTAGTAATCCTAGCACCTGGGAGACTGAGGCAGGAGAATGCCGCAAGTTGGAGGCCAGCCTGGACTGGCTCAAAAAAATA
>CABHPH010140019.1:0-44450 GCA_902168325.1 Peromyscus nudipes
ACTACTGCATAGTGAGCATCTCCTAGCTCCCATCTGTGGCTCGGAGTGACATTAGGACTCCCTTACACAACCCTGTCCTAAAGTTTCTGGCACCTAAGGTAGAAGGAATGGGGGCAATTCAACCAACTCATCACAAAGCTTTGTTTGCATTGCGTGTGTGTATACCTAGATGTGTGTGTTTTATGTGTGTACATGTGTGTAGAGAGACCTTGTTTTTTGAGGTGGGGTTTTTCATTGGCCTGGAACTCACCAAGTAGGCTGACTGCCTGGCAGCTAAGTCTCCCCCAAACTGCCTGTCTCTGACTCCTCCACACTAAAATGACAAGCATGACTCCAACCCTCCTGCTTGTACCAGAAGCCCTTTAAACCCTACCTCATCCTTTATTTGCATTTTAACTTTCTTAACTAGTACAGGATTTTAGGCCCATCATGTAACCCAAGGATTCCTTACCTCCAGGGGAGGGGACGGGTCATAATCTAACAGCAGGAGGCAAAATGCCAATCCATGATAACTTTGATATTTCATAGTGTGCTACAAAAATCAGACAGTCCAAAAAGCAAAGGAAGGCCCCTCCGCAGGAGGCAGACCACGGGCTAGTTGTGGACAGAGAAGATAACTGTGTCTTCCTCCCTGGATGCCAGCAGGAGGGCTCCCCCGAGCTGTGTGCATGGCTGCTTCTTCTGATCATGCAGGCTGCCTCTGAGAAACCTTTCCCCACCCTTTCCTGCTCTGTTACCCTGAAGCATCTCATCTCGCCTTCAACTATGTCCCCAGTGTGTTTCACTGGTTCCGTGGCTCTCCACCCAACTGGGACATGAAGTCCCCCAGCCCCTAGAACAGTTCCTGGCATCCACAACATCCCAGTGAATATTCATCAGATTAAATGATAAATGGACAAAGCATTCTCACCTTGGCTTTAAGACGGCAGCTATGGGACCAGATGGGCTGGGGTACACAGACTGTTCCACTTCAAATTGGTCATGGTAGATATCAGTAAATCACTTAACTGCTCCGATTATCTTTACTTTGCCCGTGCACATGTATTTTTTCATAAACAACCATATAGGTCATATGTCCATGTATGCACACATCTCTATGTATATTTATCTATCCCTGTATATCTATGCACAAGTATATTTCCAGATATTTTTGTGCATGTGATGTGCATTAACATGGAAGTTGCACACACAGTGCATACAGTTATGAGTGAGGAACCATTTTGGATCTCCTGTGTATCATATGAGAAGCACCACCAATTATTATTAATCTCATTTTCAGATGAGGAAATAGTGTGAGGGAAAAGGAAGTAACTTGTTGGTTCAAGGTCACACATTAGTGACCAAGCTGGGGTGAGAACCCAGAGGTAGCTGACGCTAAAGTTTTTCACATTTGTATCTTGCTAACTACTGTTCATTCAACAAATATTTCACACACCTGCTCTAGACTCATCATGCACAGGACACAAAGGGTTGTTCATATAGATACACCTCTTGGAACATTTCCAGTCTGCTTTCTAAGGCAAGACTGAGATCCTTGGACTGACAAAGAGACCACACAAGACAGAGCTAACAAGTACGACCCCAAGGTGAGAAGGGTTAGATCAGTACATACCAAGGATGCTGGCTATGTGCTACCCAATGTGTGTGCTCAGAGATGGATGGGGTAACTAAGTGGTTTAAGTGAAGCTTGAGGGATATATGATGGGTTTTTAAATGGTATCTTCTTATGACCACCTCTGGCCCTCTGTGTGGATAAGGATGGAGATGGGGAGCATCATCCTGCCTTTGTGAACTCCTCCCCATGCGGTCACCTGCTGCTGCTCGCTATGGGCTGGGTTTGCCTTCCTGGGTTCCAGACCCTCAGCTAAGAACTCAGATCCTTTAGCAGGCAGCACTACTCCCCCCTACTCCCCACATGTTTCTTAGGAGCCTCCCAAGAAGCTGAAGATTTCTAAGATATGGAAATTAAAGAGCAGGCATATTCTTAGTTCCCCGCATGGTACAATGGCCATTAACCAATTAATGACTGGGCAGATGCCAACCAGTACCAGGGTAATTACTAGATGGTAATTGCCATATCATTAGAAGGTAAATATAGGGTCGAACTGTCATCCACCCTGTAGAGGGCAACTGGGAATTCATTTTATTCCTATTAAGCATAATTATGCCCCAGTCTCTAGGAACCTGTGATTTCCAATATAATTATATAGTGTTTGCCAACTCCATCCACAAGAGAATGAGTTCCAGAGCAGACAATGAGGGGCAGCCTAAGAAGTTGTAGGGCAGGAGTTTAAAGCTCATAGCAGCATCAGGGTTAGGAGCTAAGTCAGTTGGATGTATCCAAAGACAAAAGGACTTAGGATGAGAACAGGAGAGAAAATGAAAACGTATTAGTTGCTATTATGGGTTGGATGGGAAATGTCCCCGTAGGCACACGTGTTAAACACTTGGTCCGAGGCTGGTGGTGTTTGGGAAGGTTGGAGAACCTTTAAGAAGTGGAGCCTCATGGAGGAAATCACTCTAAGCCAATGGCCTTCGATCTTTACAATCCAAGCCCCACCACCAGCCCTACTTCCTGCTCAGGTCATCAACCTTCCCTGCCTACTGTCACATCTTCACCATGGTGAGAAAATGTATCCCGCCCCCAGGGACATAAGCCAAGATAACCCTTTTCTCCTCTAAGCTGCTTTTGTCTGGAGTGATACTTTAGTGCAGCAGTGCGAAAGTAACCCTTCTCACTGCGGTGACCACATACCCACATACCAACAACAAGCAGCTTAAAGACCATCATGGTGGGGGAGGCTGGGTGGAGTTCACAGTGGCTGGAGTGTGTGGTTAAGAAGCCTCACCTCCTCACATCGGAGTGGAAAAGGAAGTAGAGAAGGAACTGGAAGCTGAACTGGACTGTGACTATCAAGGCTTACCACCAAAACAGTGCCACCAGCTGTGACCAACTCCAGAATGTGAGCCTGGAGGAGTCATTTTACATCCAAACTGTAACAGATGGTTCATTGTGATTAATGGAAAACTTGTCCCTGAATGTCTAAAAAAAATCACGGGAGCCTTCATTACTCTCCTAGGTACAGTACCCTCCCCCATTCAGCCAACCAAAGTTGGTGCATGGCCATTACCAAGTGTGACATGTTATACAACTGCTTGAGGGAGAAAAAAAAAAATAATAATAATAATAATAATAATAAACAAACAACAAAAACGTAACAGGCATTATCATATTCCTCATTTTAAAGGTAGGGAAACTGAAGTTCTTAACTGCCTCCTAAATAAATAAATGTAGTGATCGAAAAAAGTAGAAGGTCATCTGTAATACTAAAAGGTACCTTCTCACTAGCAAGGCAAGAGCCACGCAGGTGTGACAATTGGGACATAAAGTTGATAAAGAACCATAAAGGCTTCTGGGTGAAACAATGGCAAGCAGTGTTCCCAGCCATGGAAGACACGCAGCTCTGACCCAGTGCAATCAGAGACATTCAGAGACGCCATTTTTCATGCTAATGTGTATTAACACCGTATATCACCTCTAAAGAGAACCCGACTCTAATAAACATTTACACCAAAACTATTTCCTATAAATCAAGGAACAAATCCCCAACCTGGCTAAGACTGGCTTTGTATCCGGGAGTCTTACTATTAAATCAAGTATCGTAATTTGCTTCAAAACTGTTTTTGCCAAAAGGTTAAAATATCCATACTTGTAGCTCGTCAATCTCACGGGGTAGTGGGAGGCCCTTTCTTTCCGTTTCTCCTTATTATTCAGTCTTCTTCCCGTTTTATGACTGGCTACAGTAGCTCTCTCAGGCTGTAGGACCTGAACCAGGAGGATCGGTTTAGTTGGAAGATGAGGGATTTACAAGATCAGAAGCTTTTAAATAACAACCCGTGGTTTAAAAGAAAAACAACTATAACAACGGAAACAGTACACTAATTGCTACATTAATAAACCTATTACATGTTAGACACTGAGGTACCCCTGGGGGTGAAATACAGAGTTAAGATGCCCACCCCTCATGGGGTTTATAGTGGAGCAATTTACAGGGACCTTTGCACTCCCTTACACCTCGAGTCTCTTTTAATCCCCACCACCTGGAAGGATTCTCTTCATTTTATTGATAATGTTAAGCAAATCACTCAGCCGTCCATAACCAGAAAGGGACAGAGGAAGGATTCTAAACCAGATGTGTCTGGTTTCAGGCCCAGGTATTTCTACTGTCTCACCTCCCTCTCCATTTACAGGGAAGATTTTTCTCAGAACACTAAACAATTGTCTACCTCAACTCCCAGGTGACCCTGCAAGTGTGACGTGTTGTCTGCTGTCTACCCGGCCTGCCAATAACCACTCTCCAATTATGTGTTTATTATCTTCGTGGCACAGGGTTACTGTAGCAGTAAAAATTCACCCTCAACAATACAGTATCTACTATGATTTCCAACTACTAATGGAATTGCTATTTTTGTTTGTTTTAAAGCCATGGCAATAAAATAGGCTCCCAACAACATCCTGGCAGTTTTTCTTCTTTTTTTTTTTTATGTCTTTAAAATTTACTGGAACTGATAACTGCAATAACAGAATGCCTGTAAGATGTAAATGGTCTTCCTGGAAAAAGGAACTTTGGCGTCAATCATGGTGGGGCTCACAGAATCAGAGACTGATTCGAGTTTAGAGAGTCAAGATTGACAGCCAGAGTAACCTTGGAGGCACAGAGGGGTCTGAGTCACATGAATCCGATTATCCATGTTGGATAATCTGAGGCAGGAAGACCCGTCCCTTCTCCCCACCAGGAACAGCCAAGGACGTCCTTGCTAAAAAGAGAAGTCAGGACAGCTGGGTTTACAGGAACTCTGGCTATTCTTGTCCTGAGGGAAGTACAACAGTGCATACCAGGTCCTGTGGTTCCTGTACACTGCCTCCTGGTACCCGGTCCCAGATCCAAGAGGAAAATGGAGAGCAAAGGCAGATAAACAAAAAGCAGTGACCCCACTGAGATTAAGACCAACTAAAGGTTAGGGGTGTTGTTCAGTGGACTCTCACTTGCCCAACATGAGTGAGGGCCCTGGGTTCAAGCCCCAGCACTGGGGGAAAAGGGTGTAAACACAAACCTGAGAGAGAGAGAGAGAGAAAGAGAGAGATAGATAGAGAGAGAGAGAGAGAGAGAGAGAGAGAGAGAGAGAAAGAGAGAGAGAGAGAGAGATGAGCAATTTCAGGATATATACTCCCCTAGAACCCCAGTCTATGACTTTGAACTTGTCCATTTCACAGGGTGAAGAAAGGCCATGCCAAATCGTTTCCATTGACATAAGGTATTCATTCTAGCAAGGGTTGGCTTGTCAATCAAACTCTTTCAAGAGCAGCATTCCAGACAAGGAAAACGTGATGGAATCTGGGGAACTAGATAACCTAGAAAAAGTTCAAGAGTGAAAAGACAGACAGACCTGGCTGGGCCACCAAGTGAGAGAAGTCTGAACAAAGGGCCAACAGGGAAGACAAAAGGCTGACAGGCATGAGAAGGTGGTGGGAGGAGAGGAAAGAGTGGACACACACATCTCTCACTAGAGATAATGACTAGATGAGGGAGGGGAAGGAGAGGCAGAGCCCCCTGGAGTGTATCCAGGTGTGGGGGCCACAGTGGTCCTCAAGGCTTGACTATAAAGTTCTGAGTGCAAAGCAAGGGAGCACAAAGAACAAAGCTCCAGGCAGATATTCAAAGACAAGAATGAGAAGAAGAAGAAGAAAGAGCTTTCCAAGAAATACATCCGGCATCCCAGGTGCATGAGAACAGACTAGTAAAAATCCCAAGTCAGCCAGCCCAGCTGAAGTGTGTGTGGAAGTCAGGCTGAACCAAGAGACTACAAAAGTTGGCAATGACTACTGTGCCACACTGAGAATTTTCTAACACACAACGAATGGCTGATTATGGGTCCATGGTCACTGTAAAGAGGTTAGACAAAATACTTATGTAAGCATCCAGAAGTCACCCCGTGGAGATCTGTAGCCTGTTCCAACATGAGCAGCATAGACATGGGACACAGAAGCAGGATCTGAAGACTTTCCAACCTCAGTCTTGTCCAACACATACCCTTAAAGGTACATACAATTCATAGGCCCACTCCCAAACACACACTGCCTACCTACAGTGTCTTCAACCTCATCGCCACACAGGCCTGGAAATTGTCTAAGTCCGCCCATGTTTCCCCTGCAATATTCAAGCCTGCCTCTCGTCTCCACCATTGGCTTCAGATAGCTGGGAGGTGGCCAGGCCCAAAGCTCTCTGGAAGCCCTCAGGAACCCTGCTTAGCTGCACTGAGGCCTAGCCACGTGCATGCCTCCTCTTCTGACCCCAACTTTGGAGGGTATCAAGTTTGATCAAGCTGAGCTGGAGTGTGATAAGCAAGAGGGACAGGCCAGGAGCTACCAGCTAGACCACTTCAAAGAAGCAGATGCAGGAGGACCTGAGTGACACAGAGAAGTCATTTAGTGTCTACTCTACTGTAGGCTCCCAAAGACAAGAGGTTGGCCTTTGCAGGAAGCTAATGCTGTATGGGTGCATGTTTGGACACACGCACATATCTGTTGCTAAACTGGTTTGTGTAAGCAAACAACCTCCCCTCTGCAACATGTGAAAAATAATCAATGGCCAACTTTCTATGGCCCTTTCTCCCCCAGAATATTCCTAGGATTCTCTCCAGATAGTCCAAATCCCTCCCAGAATGCCAACCCACCTTCTCTGCCTCTACAAATCCTATTCATTCTGTAACATCTAACTCAAGCCCCTCTCCCCACAAGGACATACTGTTTCTCTCTGTGCCTGTCTCTGGCATAGTCTTCCTTCCTATATAAAGCAGACTGAGTTTTCATGTTTCCTTACCACAAGTAGAACGTCAGCTCCTCAAGGTCAAATAAGCCCCTGCCATTCATCACTCTAGTGTCCCCTACAGACTCCCACAAGTAAACAGTTGTGATGATGAGTTTAGGGTTGCTCATTTAGCAGTATTTCGGAATGTGTCTGTGTACTTTCATCCCATAAGAGATTATCACTTGAATCAGTGGACTGAGGAAACAAGATCACCCTGACTCACAGAGGAGAACACCATCCAATCCTTAAGACCTTGAATAGGGTACAGCAGGATGGGAATTCACTTCTCCAATGGCTAACATCTACCTATTGCCCTCTGACACCAGCACTCCTGACCCTCTGATTCTCAGGACTCAGAATGAACGTTCCATCAACCTTCCTGCTCCCCAGCTTGCAGATGACAGTTCTCAGAACTTCCTGGTATTCATAATCACATGATTGAATTTCTATTTCACACATACACATTAACTGTTTATTCTGTTCTCTTGACTAGTACAGGGCTCAATAAAGGGCACACGCTCAAGTCTACAAGGATTGAAAGTTCAAGACCAGCCCAGGACACACAGTGAGATAAGCACACACACACACACACACACACACACACACCCCTCTGTGGATCAATATGAACAGCAATGTCTTACCTGACAACAGTAGGTAGAAATTACACAATATACCTCACTTCTCTAAGACTGATTCATTGGGTATACAATAAACTGTAGCATATGATGCTTAGAACCCAAAGAAATACTGTGTGTCAAGAGGTTCACATTGTGATAGACAAATGACAGATGCTCAGGCAGGGCTAGACCCCTTCCACTGCCAAGTTCACAAAACCCTTCCTTACATAGCTTCTTACATCACCTCCTCCAACCCCTTAAGGTAATAAGCATTTTCTATTGTATGCCCCATTCTACATGCAGATAAAGTGAGGCCTGAGAAGCTTGTGTTGCTGAAATCCAACCAGGGAATCCCAGAATCAGCCTTCTGACAGCACCCTAGGCTGCCCAGAGGGTCCACAACATCAAGGCAATGCCTGGATACTGTGCCTGTTGGGTCAATGGTTATCTTTAACATATGAATACAGAGAAGATAAGAGAGTGCTCCAGCTGGACAGAAAGGACCTCACTGGGAGCCACATTCTGCAGTAGTATGAGTATAGGGCCAGCAAGACTCAGATGTGCCGTGTCCTGCATAAGAAAAGAGAGCTTGCTTTGCTGTAGTCAGAATGCTGAGGAATTCCATCAGGTAGTCTCCACAGTGGTGGTAATGGTCCAGTTCTCCCACTAGGAGCAGAGAAAGACTTCCCAGAATTCCCCTGGTCCCCTCATCTAAACTCCCCTATGCTGCTGTAGATCTGAAGCCCCCCTTAAGACACCATCACAAGACAGTGAGGGAAAGGCAAAGTGGGAAGGTCCATGAACACCAAGAAAGCCTCCATTGTCCCAGCTGTTTCCTCCGGCATTCTGAATGCCCCTTTAAGATGTCTGTCCTAAGGCTTTAAGGTTTGGGTGGGTGGAAGACATGAAAGGAGGCTTGTTGATGGACACAAGCTATGACAAGCATTATGCTGCATCCATATGCCAGAATCCTCTCTGGTCCACACAACATCCCTGATAAAGGAGGATGGGTATCTCCAACCATAGATAAAGACATCAGTGGCTCAGAGTCCATTAAACAGAATCTGCTGTTCACTTAAGTTAAAATTGAACTCGGGTCTGTCTGGTCCAAAAGTGGTGACTGAGGACATAGCTCACTGGTAGAGTGCTTACCTGGCACACACAAAGTCCCGAGCTCCATCCTCAGCACCAAGAAGTAAATAAACCACTGTGATTTTTGAAAAGGCGACATATCCTCATTTTATGATCTTATCCTTTGGGAAGTGGGGGTTGTAACTGAAAGATGAGAGGCTAAAGGAACGGAGTACAAACTGTAGCAGGGCCAGGTGACAGGTGATAGATACCTATTGCTAATGGAAACACCAGGGTAGAGTTCAGTGGAAGGGGGTAGAAACTTAGTGGTCTCATCCTCTCCCGTCCCTGTCTTAGGAAGGCGAGGTGGAGGATGAAGGAGAGGGCCAGGCGGGTATAACAACACCTGTCTGGTGGGTTGGTGGGAATAATTTCAGTCTTCCTATCCTTACATCCTTGTCCTCCTTTCCTGCCACAGCCAGGGAGAGACCATTCCTCCACCCTCTCGCAGGTTTGCATTAAAAGAATCAAGGAAATAATTACAGGATGGAGAGGATTTATTAAATTGGATAAGTCTTGGCTACAACCTTCCTTTTAGGCTTTGAGTGGTTTGGGGTGTGTGTGTGTGTGTGTGGTTTTTTTTTTGTTTGTTTTGTTTTTTTGTTTTTTTTCATTATGGCTGCATAATAAAATAATAGCATAATTAGTGAGGAATTTGTTACCTTTCAAGGAAGAGACTTTAATTCCCCTGAAGAATATCTCCCCACACCCAGGCTGTCTCTACGATGTTGTGAGGAAGAACATGGGGAAGCAAAGGAGGGCTTCCCTACCTACCCACAGCTCTTCAGGTGGGAGATCAGGATACCACACTACCTCAGACTTGGCTGACTCTTCTAGCATAATCAACAGAATGCTGACTGCTGAGGTTAGCCAGAACATCCAGGAACATTCTTCCTGTGAGACCCCCACAAGGACCTCTATCTAGCATTTCCCATGTTGCCTTATCAGAATCCAGATGAGACACACATTCCTGGGCTCCATTCCTAGCAATCCCAGGGAAGGAAGGCATCAATGGAGAGCATCATCTAGCCACTAGTGTTTTGTTCTACTGTGTTTTATTTTTGTGATGGTCTCGTGTGTTACAGGCTAGCCTCAGACTGACTGTGTACCTGAGCAGAACCTTGAACTCATAATCCTCCTTGTGCCTCTGCTTTCTGAGTGCTGGGATCACAGCCCATGTCACGATACCCCGTTTATGCAGTGACTAAGGATCAAATACACAGCTTCTTCAATGCCGGACAAGCACTCAACCTCTTAAAGGTCCCAACACCATAACATGTGAGCCTTTGAAAGGAAACTTTAAAACTATATGCAAACCACAGATTACGTGATGGATGGTGTTGACTTTTGTCTGCCTGTAATCCTAGAAAGTGGTGGAGACTAAGACACATAAGGCCTTCCTTTGTGTTGGAAAACAATGCCCTACACGTGCATATGTGTGGACATGTACATGAGTAGACAGGTCTTGTGAGTACGTGTGGAGGCCAGAAGATTATCTGGTATATACTTCTTTGGGTATAGTTCCTTTTCTTTCTTTCTTTTCTTCCTTTCTTCCCTTCTTCCTTTCAACACGGTCTCTCGTTGGCCTAGAACTTGTCAAGCAGGCTATGCTGGCTGGTCACCAAGCCCCAGGGATCTGTCTTTTCTGCCTCCCCAGCACTGGGATTACAAGCACACACCACCCCAGCCTTTTTATACATGGAGTCTGGACTCCAAACAAAAGTCCTCTTTTGCAAGGCAGGCACTTTACCAGCCCCCTGGGTTGGTGTTTTGTTTTTTGGTTTTTTTTTTTTCCTCATAGATGGGAAGTCACTTGGCCACAGTTCCCTCTTCTATAGAAGAAAGAAAAACATGTCACAAACATGTAAAGCTAAACATGCGAGCGCTTCAGAAAGCCTTAAGAAAGTACGTAGTTCCCGAGAGTGCTCATATCCTTAGGCTCACTCCCTTCTAAGGTTGGATGCTGGTGCCGGGGGTGCTCTGCAGTTCTCAGTTCTCTGACCTCAGACTATCCAGGCTCCTGCCCAAACTCCAGGTTCAGTTCGGCTCCACAGTTTCCATCCAGAAATCTACCACTCCCTTCCCCAGGCGCATCCATCCCTCATTCATCACTGTCACATCCCACAGAGGACTTTTATTTAACAACCAATTTATTTCCAATTTAACTAATCTGGGGATGGGCCATCTCTCTCTCTCACGCAAACCACCGATGCCTGGGTGTAAATAGACTCACAAACGAGGGTGCTGGATAATATAAACTCTCATCAGAGCAGCATCAGGAGAGAAGGCTGCTGGAGAGTGGGGGGTCACAGGAGTGCAGGCCAATGCAATCTACAACTCCCCCCTATAAATAACCCTGCAGCCCTCACTCCTGGCCCCTGCTCTCGGCACGGCTTAGAATTATTTATATATTTGTCTGTTGATTCCCCCGCTCACCTTGAAGCCCAGGACAAATGTTTCATCAACAATGTATGAGATGCTAACTAACTCCAGGGTAGGTGGGAATGAGCAGGTGCCTGGGTAAGGTAGCCATGATCTGACCCCTGGCCAGCCCCTCTCTCTATTTTTCCTGGGTGGAAGTCTCATCTCAAAGCCCACTTGTGTGGACCAGGCTTGGATGGAACGATGGCTTCAGTGAAGGGTAACCTTGCTTGGTGAAGAGACCAATAATAAGTAGTCTCCAAGACCCAGCCGGCTCTAGGAACACACATTGGTCTGCTGGAGACAATAGGGAAGGCCTGGGCTTACAAGCTAACATGGAGGACAGGTCCAAGGCAGCAGCAGACTGGGTGGTCTGAGGTCTGTCTCTGGAAGGCCTGGAAGCTGAGTTCCCCTGCCCCCAACCTCCCCTTCCTCCAAGTTCTAAAGCTGTGGTCAGGCTTCTTTACGAACCCATCCCTGGTGTCAGGAAACCGTGTTTTGGTGTGTGTGTGTGTGTGTGTGTGTGTGTGTGTGTGTGTGTAACTGCACATGCATGTGTGTGTGTAGAGGCCAAAAGTCCACCTTGGGTGTCATTCTTAAAGAGCTAGCCACCTTGTGTTTTGAGACAGGGTTTCTCTCTTATTGGCCTGGAGCCTGCCAATTAGGCTAGGCTGGCTAGCCAGTGAGGCCCAGAGTCGGGGTTACAACTGTGCACAGCCACACCCAGCTCTTTACAGGACTCTAGGGATTAAATCAGGTCCACATGCAAGGCAGGTACTGTGCTCACGTGTCTCCTCGGCCCTGGGAACTCACATCAGAAGGAGCAGAGTCTTGCCTCCTGCTCGGCTCCCTTTTCTGCAAAGGAAGGCCCAAGCTCAGACTTCCAAGGTCCCCTCTAACTCTAACCTCTTCCGGGTGGAGCCAGAGTGTGACCTGGCTGCTGAGAGATTTATCCTCTTCCTGGCTGGCACACTGAGGCCTGCCAGTATGGCTTTAAATTATGCCTCCTCCACTCTGCTGCACTCGGCACTTTCTCGGCCACCTTAGAGGGCAGAGAGAGTTTATGTTAAATAAATACCTCGTGGTTATTAGAAACATATTTATAGTGGTTATGGGCCTCCAGAGGTAGAAACAGATTCATTCCCGGGCTGGGTCTCCAGGGAGGACTGTGGCTACAGAAAAGCTTTCTCCAGCCCCAGGGACCATCACAGAGGGTCACTCCAGCCCACATCAATCCCACCCTTGTTTTGTCTCCCTGTGACAATAATTGCAGGTCTGCATCGTGCTCCTGGTTGTCAGGGGCGGGGAGCTTGCGCAAGACAGGCTTTCGGGGCTGCTGATTCCATTTGAGAAGGATGATGGATGTGTGAAGCCTTTTTGAAGTTGGAGACTCAACTCAATCCTAAGCCAATTAGAAAAGGATGTGTTTATTGAAAGCCCGCAGCATCTCTTTCAGGAGTCTAGTTTACATTAGAGCTATGGCCTCTGTTTCTAGAGTAGGTGAAGGGACCTGGGAACAAGGGACAAGGAAGGAAGGATCCTCCCCAGAGGATCCTGCCTCTGAGGAGGAAGGACAAAGAAGCAAGAAGCCTCCCTGCCCCTCCTCTCCTGCATCCCAGTGTTACATGGCTGCATTCCTCTAGTGGCCAGAAATATTTAATCGAATACTTTTGTTTGGATCTCACATCCCTGGTAACCTGAAGATGTTACCATGGCAATCCCCAAGTAATACATCTCGATTATTTATGGCCTTGCAAATAGGGTGGGGAGGCACTGCAGGCCCCACAGAAACAGCGGGAAGGTGGAAGCTTCATTTCCCACTCTCACTATTTCCCCAGCAGCCCTGGAGGAAAGGCAGAAGGGAGATGTGAATGTGGTTGGCTGGCCTGAGTTCAAAGCCTTTTGACATGGAGGGCCTCACCTCAGCTGCCTTCTCCTTTTATGTCCCTTAGAATGCTCCTGTTTCCTGTATCTCCATTCTGGGGGGTCTCTCAACTCTTCTGCAGTGCTCTTTACTCCCTATGACATGGATGTTGTAAAATGGGCGGAGCTGGGGCTTAGGAGTGGTGCTCTTGATTCTAGTGTGATCAGAGCCAGAATCCTATTCACACCATCTCTCGCATCTGTGAGTTGATATCCTGGAGGCTTTGTTTCTTCGAGCACCCAAATGAGAATAAGAAAGGACAACTTCTGAGATTCAGTATGAGAATAGTGAACTAACACCTATCGGGTTCTTTGTAGACTGTCTTGGATGTAATAAGGCTCCCTAAATCCTTGTTGTTGGGTTGCACTGCACTGTGGAGCACCCTAGCACATCCTTGCCTCTGGACAGAAGTCAGTGTTATCAAGGGAGCAGAGTTTGGGGTGGACAAGGTATGGGAGGAGGTACATTTCCAAATATCTCTCTTATCTAATCTTCCTGTGTCCTGTGTCAACCCTGACCAGTGCCCGGGGTCCTGACAGAGCAGTAGCTCACCCTGACCCTTAAGCAGGGCTCCTTGCTCAGATGTGGCGCTGTTCCTGTGTTTAGCCCAGCTACTATGTTCCATAACCCCAGGTCTGACTCCTTGCAGCTGTGAAGTCCCCTGCCTTGCACACTCCACTTCCTCCACCCTCACACCAAACTAAGTCCTTCTCATCCTGAAGGTCTCCACTGTCCAGGGGTCTTCTCTAAGAGGTGTCTAGGTGTGAGTCTCCAGCTCACATGCACCCCCCTGCATCTTCACCTCTCCATATTTATTTCACTTAATGATTGTTGATTAGCCTGGCTCCCCCAGGCTGTAAGCACCTTGAGAGCAGAGGGTCTTATACCCCTTTATTTATAAGAAATCCTGTGTCCTTCATACTGCCTGCCATATATAGCTACTAAATATATGTCCAATGAATGAATAACACAGTCAGGCTTACTGTATTCAGGTTTGAGAAACAGAATTCAGACTACATATGTTCAGGTGTGAAAAACAACCCTCCTCACTTGCCTAAGCTCACATCATTCTGTATCTATGGCAATGTGAGATTAGAAACCTTTGCTCTAGACGCAAGCTGAACTATAGCTGTTAGGAGAGAGGTTGGTGTTTGAGGATAATAGTTCATATACATTTACATCTGTGCATGTATAGTATGGCTGTGGATGCACGTACTTGTGCATCTATGTGTATAGAAAGGACGTCACGCTGCCCACTCTGACCCTAACAGTGGTGGTTGAGGCCAGGGCTGCTGTGTAGTCCCTCTCTGTGGCAGAAAGACACTAAGGAAGGTCACAGAGGCACTGACACCTGAACAGAACAGATAATGAGGATCTGGAGGATGGAAGCCAGTGGTCCTGATCTTCAGTCCCCAGACCCCTACAGGTGTCCCCAGGGAGCGATGGGGACTCATGAGCTATTTTAACATTTCTGTATGCCTAGCAGAAATGACACATTTACCAGAGATAAGGCTGCAAGACTACTAACTGAGACATCATTTCTCTGCTTTTGGCTAGAATTACATCAACTCAGTGTGATAACACCACTAATCTTGTGCTGATCTGAACCCCTGATTGTCAGTCATACATGGCTTTGATTAATAAAAAATGGGAAAACAAATTATTACTTGATAAATGCAGTTTGTTTGGTAGACAAAAATCTTTGAAAATACGGGAAGCATGGTGCAGAGAGAAGGAGAAACTGTGTGTGACTGTTAAAATCACAGGCTCGGGAGCCGCTCGCTCACTCAAGTCCTGGAACAAGCAAAAGGCTCCTTGCAGTAAATGGCACTCGTCCCTTAACTCAGTAGGCCTCAGTTTCTTCATCTGAAAGGGGGAGTCACAGTAGCATGATCGTGTGAGACGATGTACGGGGTGGTGTGAAAGAAAATGGCCCCCAGAGGGAGTGGCACTATTAAGAGGTGTGACCTTGTGGGAGTAGGTGTGGCCTTATTGGAAGAAATATGTCCCTGTGGGGGCAGGCTTTGCAGTCTCTTTTGCTCAAGCTTCCCTCAGTGTGACACTAAGACCATTTCCCATTGCCTGCAAGATGTAGGACTCTCAGCTACCTGCCCAGCACCATGTCTGCCTGCATGCTGCCATGCTCCCTACCATGTTGATAATGGACTGAACCTCTGAACTGTAAGGGAGCCACCCCAATGAAATGTTTTCCTTTGTAAGAGTTGCCGTGGTCATGGTGTCTCTTCACAGCAATAGAAACCCCAACTAAGACAATGTAGAGGAAGCTACTAGCTCTTTGCTGGAATCCACCAGATAGATCATTATTGAGATTCAAGATCCTTTGTCATCACTGGCCCCACGTCGATAGAAAAAATGGAATTACTGGACCCTCAGTCACAGATGGGAACCCACTGAGGATATACAAAGTCTCTGAGGACCTAGAAAATTATAAAAGAAAAGAAATGGACACTGGGCTGACCCACCCCTCACCAGTGAGGAAGCGAATGGGATCTGCCAAGCGAGGTAGAAACCAAGCAGGATGGATTCCAGACCAGGTGATGGGGTATTGGATTTCATGGGTTCGCTTTCTAGAACATTTGAGCTGGTGGCTTAAATCACACCCACTTATTTTTTCCCAGTCCAAAGCCGAGGTGAGGAGGTAGGTTCAAATGAATTCTCTGCTCAGAGCCTCAGAAGGCCAAAGTCAAACTGTTGCCCAGAATGTGCCCTTATCTGAGGTGCTGAGGAAGAACCGGTTTGTGAGGTCACTCGGGTTATGTCAGATTTGAGCTCTTGTGGTTGGTTGCAAGACTGAGGCCCCAATGTCCTTGCTAACTGTCAGTCATACACAGTCCGTGGGGCTGCAGTGCACCCACACAGACTGTCCACACCTCCAGTGTCTTAGTTACTGTCTATTGCTGTGAAGACACACCATGACCAAGGCAACTAACTTATAAGAGAAAGCATTTAATTGAAGGCTACCTTAAAATTTCAGAGGGTTAGTCCATGATCATCATGAAAGGAAATATGGCGACAGGCAGGCAGTCATGGTGCTGGAACGGTAGATGAGAACTACATCATATCTGTAGGCTGGAGGCAGAGAGAGATCAAGACTGGGAATGGCTGTGGGCTTTTGAAACCTCTAAGCCCACCCCCAGTGACATACCTCCTCCAACAAGGCCACACCTCCTAATCCTTCCTAAACAGTCCACCAACTGGGAAGCGAACACACAAATATATAAGCCTATGGGAGCCAATCTCATTCAAACCCTCACACACAGTAGATATCTCCATCTTCAAGCCAGCAACAGCAAAAACCCCTCCAGGATTTCTTCTTGACTGTGGCCTAAAGTGACTCATGGAAATGGTCCACTTGACCAAGAAGATGCTGCAAAACCATGCAAATCAAGGGCTTGAAATTTTTGTGTTCAATTTAAAAACACTCATGACATTACCAATACCATCAAGAGTAAAGAGCTCCAAAAGAGCCACCAGGAATCTGAAAGCTGTCACTTTACAGAAGTGGTACATGCCATCCTGTGCTTACAGTGGTGGAGTTGGTTGGTGTGCCAATGCCAGACAATAGGGCTGGACACAAGGTTAGTGACCCAAAAAGAAGGCGGGATTGTTTTCTATATATGCTTAACGGCACAGAGGGGCTGCGGTTGACACTCAGTAGGAGAGCATGTGCTTAGCATGTGCAAGGCTCCAGGCTGAGGAGCCAACACCACACCCCAAGTGCAGACAGTGGAGCATGGCTGAACTTATTTAAAAGCTAAGAGGGAGACTCTCAGCTGGGTGTGGTGGTTCACGCCTATAATCATAGCACTTGGGAGGCACAGCCGGAGGATGGAGAGTTCAAGGCCAGCCTGGGCTACCCAGCAAGATCTGTCTCCCCCCACACACACACCACCACCACCAAATGGTTTTGGTTTGGTTTTTGTTTTTTTGAGACAGGGTTTCTCTGTGTAGCCCTGGCTATCCTGGAACTCTCTCTGTAGACCAGGCTGGCTTCAAACTCACAGAGATCCGCCTGCCTCTGCCTCTGCTTCCTGAGTGCTTAGATTAAAGGCGTGCCACCCGCCGCGCCCCCCACCCCCACCCCCCGCTTGTCCCCAAAATGTTCTTAATTATAAAATATTGGCACAGATTCTCTGATCATCCGTTGTCTCCAGGCAAACACAATACCAGAAAGATGCTGCCGAACTTATGGGGCTTGGGGTGGGACTAACCCGTGTGTGAGCTCTCCTGGCCATGTGGGGCTGCTCCAACTGAAAAGGAGCAAATTCCCACAGAGCCAAAAATAAGTTTGCATAGAAGAAAATCATGTCTCAGAAGAAACCTAACAGACAGAGTATGAAACCATGCAATAATATTCAACATGGAATAAATGCAAAGGATTTTTAACAAGTTCTTGGTCGGTCTTTTCACTTCTGCCACCAGCTAGAGGAAACACAGCTTTTGAAGGGCTTCTTTAATTAGAGCAGGGGCCATCCCAACACCCTCCCTGCTGTAAGGTCTGCTGTGGTCCTATTGATACCTTGTTCCCAAGTTCCCCCTCATCAAAGGCAACAGCATGATCCCAGGGCATTGTAGAACCTGATCTCCCACAGGAGGGATGTCAGAGGCAGTGGACCAGGATGAGGGATCACGGCTCACTGTGCCTTGTCTGCTAGATGCATGGGGATGGAGAATTTCTCTTCGTTGTAGGAGACACAGTCATCACACACAGACATCACTAACATAGGTGAGCACCCACCATCCTCCAATCCTTCCACCAGTGCCCCCACAGCCTGCTGGAGCCTTATGGATTAGGTCGAGCACATTGAGGGATAGCTCCCACCTGCCTCCTGGCTTCATTCTCCTCTCCATTCTCCCATCTGCCCACAGCCAGCTCAGGGTCAGCTCCCCTTCTGGTCTGGAGGAGGAAGACCACTGGTTAATCAGCTACCCCTCTCCTCTCAGGCTTCTGTTGAAAACCTCAGTGGTTCCTGGTGTCCATGTTGGCTGCAGTCCATTTTCTGTCAGGGGAAGATTTCTTATCTCCTGAGCCAACCACAAACCCAGGTCGATCCAAGACACTTCGTCTTAAACTGATAGATCCTGTTACGGGACTTCCTCATCCCACTGTGTGCTGTGTGCCCAGCTAAGAGTCAACATCTCCCAACCAGCCAGGTCACAGAGTTTTCTGGACCAGTGTCTGTCTATTTATCATCCATCCTCACCTGATTTCATATCCTTTGTGTGCTTAGCACCTGGCCTCATGGTTCAGTCACCTGCTCAGAACTGTTCTGTGTGTCTTCTTACATATATCAAATAAGCCGTTTGACTATGCTGGCCTCAGCTTCCACATCTGTAACATGGGTACAGGGACAAGGCCAGGTCAGCAGTCCTTTATTTAGGCTGCTTCCCTGTGAGAGGGAAAAATACAGATTTGTGGGCCTTACCCTGAGAAATCATTTAAAGCTCTGAGGTAGAGCCCATGTGCTGTGTATTAGCAGGCCTCTGTGTCCCACCAGCTCAGGAACCCTGATGGAAGGGAGGTAAGTGCTCATCTTTTTGAAAATCTCTGCACCGTAATGAACCAGCTAGAAGCCTCTTCAGCCAGATGCACGCAACTTCTGAGGAGTCAGGGAGCCTTCTGTCACATGTCTCCATGGTAGAAGCCATACTTTGTGTCTGATTTGACCCCACATCAAGATTCTCCAAGTACTAAGTTGCTAGAATGCTTGTCTGCTATAAACAGGCCCTGGGTTCAATTCCCTGGTACCTGTAAAATTAAGGATTTCCCTGGAGAGGCTACAGAGATGACTCAAGCAGTTTGGAGCACTTGCTCCTCCAGGGGACCAGAGTTTGGTCACTAGCATGCAAGCCTGGCATCCCATAAGTGTAACTCCAGTTCCAGAGGATCTAACACCCTCTTCTAGCAGCCATAGTACCCACACATGTGCAGCATATAGTCACACACACAGACACATAAATAAAAATAAGTATTTTTAATGTTTCCCCAAGTGGTACACACCCTCATGTTCTCTGGGATAAAGGTGACTGTCCTTTCTACCCGGTGGTCTGGCTGGGGAAGGACAAGGGCCTATCTACTGAGGTTGTCTCCCAGGCCTGTTCCTGAAGCTTGCGGGGAAGCAGCTTCCAGCCAAGCTGCTCAGAATGGCTGGATTGTCTCAGATGCCTGGTTGTTAAGGAGCGATACATACTCGGCAATCAAGCCCCTTTAGTTCACCTACAACAGGAAGTGAGCAAGCAAGGAACAAGTGTTACTGTGGAGAGAGAAGAGATATCCATGTTGCTCTGCTCACATCAGCCCTCATAATGAGATCTTCCTGACAGCTGCTTGGTCGCCTCTGCTCGCCAGGTTCAGTACCCCCACATACACACTCAGCCTACCCTAGCTCCACTCACCCTGGTACAGTACACACACACACACACACACACACACACACACACACACACTCACCCTACCCTAAGCCGGACACAGCTTGCTGGTTGGGGTCTGCTATCCCAGGACAAGGCTGAGAGCACATCTCTCCCTCTCTGTTTGTCATTCTGTCATCCCCCAGCTAGAGGAGCCCCAGGAAAACAAAGCCTCCATTTGACAGGGGACTTATCCCTGTGAGTATGAGTAGAACCTGGAGAGGCCCTCATTTCACACACAGAGAAACTGAGGCACCTAAGCCAGCTAGAAGCTGTAAAAGCTTGGTCCCTGAGCAAAGGCCCATGCTGTAAGTAGAAGTGGGAGCTTACCCAGTAGACAGACAGATGTCTTCACAACTACATCCTACAACACCCCAGTACAATACTCGCATTTTAGGGCATGTACCTTGAAGGGCAAAATGGTCTGGGGTAAGACCAATTAGGACCTTGGCAGAGGCTTCAGGGAGGAAAGGAGCGAGAGAATCTAGCTACCATGTGGTAGCTCATGTCAGAGTTCTTACAAGGGAATAACCAGGAGGTTAGTGCCCACTCTGACTGGGTCAAGGGTCAGCCTAAGTCACCAGTGTTAACTGTCTTAACCAGCTTCTGTCCCACTTAGAAGAGGCAAGACGAGATGAGCAAGTCAGACCAGAATCGCATCTCTAAGTTTTGGAAGATCTGCGCGTTTTCCATAAGCCAGAGATGGAGCCAGGGAGACAAAAAGGGAAAGCCAGACAGGAGTAACCCCCTCTTTCATTGATGTCCTTCCTGTTGATGCACCTAGCATCTCCCACGATACTTGGTAGATCCCTGGAAGAGATCGGTCTCTTTTGCCCAGTGACAGATTTCCCTAGCAGACCATCCTAGGAGCCTGCAGGATGCAAACCAGAACACAACTATCAGTTCTTTAATTGTTTTCTTTTTCTTCCCTGGGGCACAGTAAACCTACCCCCTGCCCCTCTGTGTATGCAGCTGCAGGCAGCTAGAGTCTCGCATTTAGAAAGAATGCTCTGGAGAAGGAAGATCTGGGGAGGGGAGGGACAGGAAAGACCCCTCTGCTGTGCCGGAGACTTCCTAAGGCCGCCGCTATTGGCTCCCCATGTGGGCTTCTCAGCCAGGCTGGACCAATGATATACACCCAGGCAGGCTAATTTAGACCAGCTGGCCCAGCTACAGATTACTTTTGCAGAGGGAAGGAGGGAGAGAGAGAGAGAGAGAGAGAGAGAGAGAGAACCTGGAAAAGCAAGAAGCAGGGACTTGGGAGAAATCTCAGTGGTTTCTGAACACTAAATGAGTTGGGATGCAAATGAGATGCAAATGAAATGTAAATGAGCCTCTAGTATTTTTGAAAACAGACACCAGTGGTTTGGCTAAGAGAACAGCAGTTAATCTCTCAGTGGCTAGGGATATCCAAAGTGACCTCCCCTAGAGGAGCATCCATTGCATCCAGGACTTGCCTGAGCTACTCAGAGCCAGGTCCCTAGCCCACTGGGCCACAGTGCACTCCAGTGCCACCTGGCACCATGCATGGGTCTGCACAGAGCAGCTGCCAAGGTACCTTGTCTGTCTTTGTTCGGCACAAGGTGACTAGGTAAAGCACCAGGGTCACCTCATATCAGCAGCACAGGGCACTCCAGGAGTCTGGTGAGGAAGGTAGCATCATTATGACTTGTGATAAGACCTGACCTGGAGTTACAAGCAGGTTTGTGCCAGAGCCTGAGCTAGAGCTCTGGGCTCCGCTGCCCACTCCAGCATGCCACCCCTCCCAGCCCTCACTTGTTCTTGAGTGAGAGTGGACTTCCTCCTTCTGAGGATAGAAGGTGAGTGCTTGGGGGTAGGCAGGTGGCAGGGAGGGATGTCACCCGTCTGACACCAGGAGGTGGGTCTTCACAGGTGAGGGTGAGGATGTCCCTCAACTCCTGACACTTCCTAAATCATCCCAGGATTCTGAATTCTGTGGAACCATAAGCTGGCAAAGCATCCTGCTCTGCCATCCTTTCCCTTCTAGTCCTGCCTAGACACTTCCAGGAGGGGGCCTCCATCCCTCTGGGACCTGGAGAGTCCCCAGCTAGGGTCTGGAGACGCCAGAAGGAAGACAGAAAAGTAATCAAATGGCAGATTTGATTCTAGCAATCATTCTAGCAACTAGCTCTGTCTTGCCTTTCCTGGGTCTGCTGGATGCTTGAGGTGCCAGAAGGGCCCTCCAGAGGGCACAGGGGAGCTGGCTGCGCCACCTCAGAGACAGCAGCCAGGAAGAAGAAGCAGGCAGGAAAGGTAGTTGCATTTGGGGAAGAGACAGACACAGCCTGTAGCTGCTCCTTAGGGTAGCCCCCACCACAAAGGACGATGTGCCCAGAAGGCAAGGTAGCCCACCTTCCCCCTCTCCACTCCTGGCTCCGCTGTCCTCTGCCGTGGCCTCAATGGCAGAACTCAGGGTAGGACTGAGTATGAGACAGAACAGGGAATGCATGAGGCACATAGCCCTGATAGTCAGAGGCTCAGAAGAGCTTCCTAACAGAGACCCCTTGAGTTCAAGGCCAGTTATCCCAATACACTTGGTGAACGCTTGATAAATAAAAACGTGGACTAACTGACTAGTCAGTTAACTCGTGTTGGAGACCTAGACAGTGAAGCATTATTGTGTGCATGTGTATGTATGTAGGAGGGTGCACGTGAACATGGATACCAGATGTTGACGTCATGTGTCTTCTTCAATCACTTTACACCTTATATTTTGAGACAGGGTCACCCATTAAACACAGAACTTGCCAATTCAGGTAGACTGGCGGGCGATCAAGCCCTAGCCATCCCATTCCTGTTGTCCCTGACCCAGTGATGGGCTTACAAGAGCATGCCCTCCCATGCCCAATCTGTCACGTGGGAGCTGGAGATCCAACTCAGGTCTGCATCTATAGTCAAATTACTCAGTATGGGAAATGATCAGTCTGAACAACTGAACCCCCTTGATCTTCCTCTGTAGGGTTCATCTGGAGATAAGACAATGAATGAGTGAAATGTTGTACAGGGCAGGGCGGACGGGAGGTACTCAATAGACAGTATTCCCCATTGCTCTTATTTCCAAATTGGCTTATGACAATTAATGCCTCCACCTCTGCTCTTCTCCCAGCCAAATATTCCCTACTTCCTGATGACACTCCTACTCATCCTGCAAGGCATAGACAGCTGAGTGAAAGTCAACATATAGCGGCTGAGAGCTCAACGTTTCTGGACTGGAATTCTGTCTCTCCTAGCTGCTGTATGATCTCAGGCAAGTGATTTGACCCTCCTGAGGCTCCGTTCTCTCCACTATTGCAAAGGACTACTGCAGGGATAAGATGTGTTAAGTGTGATGTACTTGACAGTATCTACTTTATAGACGGTGCTGTGTGAATTTAAAAGATAACAACATAGTCAGCTCCGATGCCATCTCCTCGCAGCTTTCAAACTCTGAAATGCTTCTGAATTAAGCTGGACACATGGTACCACTTGTTATTGTACGGAATCCTATCCTTGTGAATTCACATTCACATTGCTGTGAGTGGCATGTGTGCCCTAGAGCAGCACAGTGGAGGTCGGCAGATGGGCCCCAGAGTGTGCCCTTGAGAGGAGAAAGTCCTCACCTTGACCGGACTTGCAGAGTCCTATTGGGACCCCGAGTCTAATTTCCTCTCCCTTCTGCAGTTCAGAAGTAGGCAGCTTCAGAGATGGAACAGCTCCTCGTCTGGCATGGCTTAGCCATCACCCTTTTGGAGGCAACTTCCCCAGGATGCAGCAAGCCCAGTCAGTAGTTGGCCCCTCCATGCAGCCTCTGCTTTCCTCTGTAGGAAAGGTCCGACTCTACCTCCAGAATTCCAAAGGCTGAATTTACTTCTAGGCCCTCCTCCTACTGACCATCAGCCCTGCCCCCGGCCTCAGCCAGCAGCAGCAGCTGTTCAGAGATGCTATCTAGCCCTGGCTTGACATTTCAACAGTCCAAGACCCAGAGATAAAAGTTGTCACTGAACCAAGTCCCATCGCCCCTGCCCTTTCTCTCACCCTTCCCTCTCACTTCTCAGAGGTTCACGAGGCATCAAGTGGGCACTGAGATGGTCTCTGTCTCTTGCTACTGCTGCAATTCTTACTTTGGGGGTAGGAGGACCTTCAAAATGGATGAATACGAAGAAGCAGTTTATCACCTGTGCTTTTATGATTGCGGCAACCGGGAGGGGGTGGAGATGTCCTTTCAGATAAGCATTGGGGGTGGGGGTGGAGGGTAGAAAGATTTTCAAAGCTTCCTTTGTTCTTTTTGGAGAGCCAAGCCATGGAGTTCTGGCAGACAGCCCAGGAGAAAGGAGGATTTTAAAACACAATCTGAGCTGGCTTCCAAACCGCTTCACCATCCCTGTCATCAATTAGGGATGTTACTTAACAAGGGTTTGGGCCGATGTCTCACCCAGCCTGCTCTCCCTAATTGGACGCAGACTGGTGATGAATTCCTGGAAAAAGCACGCCACACTGCAGAGGTCTTCTCCATGGCCCCGGACACTCGCGGACAACTCAGGCTAGGCTGATATTGGACTCTGGGGGGTGGGGCATATTCCAGACAAGAAAACAATATGACCTTTCTAGGGCCACTTGGTGCAGACCAAGAGGACAGACCCAGGAGTCCAATCATCCATGCTGCTAACTAGCTGGGAGCTAAAGTTATGCATCCAAGGGAAGGAGAAGCAGCTGAGTCTATGTGGCCTGCACACCTCAGCCCTGTTCCACAGCAACCTGAGATTCCTCTGCTGAAGACCTTCACCCCCAAGTTCTAAAAAATGGGTCTGGACCAAAATGGGATGAGTCTAAAATTGGGCTGAGTTGTTATAGACTCTACAAACATTGTGCCCAAAGAGCCAATGGATCCTAAGTCACGGCCTTGATACTACCAAAAAGCAAGAAATGGTCATCTTTACCAAGCATAGTGGTGCACACTTGTCTATACTTTCAGCACTTAGAAAGCCAAGGCATAAAGCGTCAAGTCTGAGGCCAGCCTGGGCAACACAGTGAATTCCAAGTCAGCCTCAGCAACATAATAACACCTTTATCTCAAAAATTGCATAAATAAAATGGCGACCTTCCTCCACCAAGTAACTGACTCCAGTTTGCAGCAGAGATAAGTCCTCAGAAAAGTATGTCTCGTGGTGCACTGAAGCACTCTGACCTTTGGAAATGACTGAGCCTTGGGGTTCAGGGTTCTCCCAACTTTACTCTGCAGTCCCCAGGCTGGGCATGTACCACTTTCTTTGCTCTAAAGAGAAGAGCTGAGATCAAGATAGACTGTTTGTATAAAACTTGGCTAAATTCTCAGGAGAAACTCAGCTCAAAACTAACCTAGATGGTTGGGTTTGAGAGCTCATGGTCAGCCCAATGCCTCACAAGCTACTTTTCCAACCAGGCTGGCCTTTCTTGCCAACGCTACTTCATTCCACATCTCCCAGGACTCTAGAGGTCCAGCGTGAGGTGAGTTAAGACAGGGCTTCCCCTACACTGCTGGAACCCTGTCTTCAGGTTGTTTATGCCTCAGCTTGGGCCTCTTGGCTGAGTGATTAAGGGACAAGATGTCCCACCAGGTATTGTCCTCAAGGATCTTATGACCTTGCAGCCAACCACAAGCGTATCGGTGTGCTAGCCCACATGGCCATTGGAGAGACACATGTGCAAAAGCAGAGGGTTGTTTCTCTAGTTCAAGTGGGCTGAGCCCCCACTTGAAGACTTGGCCTTCAGCCTCAGCTTCTGGCTCATCTTTCCAATACTCTTTGGCAATTATGCCCTGCCCTGCTTGGCTGGAGCCTTAATGCATCCCTGCCTGGTTCTTGCCAACTTCCTGCTGAAGTCCAAGAGGCCCAAAACTATTCCCTAGAACTTCTGTTTGCTGGCAGAGTCTCTGCACTGGCCAGATGGACCGTCTGGATTTAACGTACAGACAGACACCCACTCCATGCAACGACCTCTCTCAGCCCTACTCTGCCTACAGCCATGTTCCTTACCCCAAAGCCACCAACTCACCAAGGCTATGACCTGACACCACCTAAGCTAGGTCACCCCAAGTCCTGTGGATCTGAGGAAGGGATGATTTCAAAGCCCTCATAGAGAATCAGCCATATTACTGAGCCAGACATATGAGGGACCCAGATGGGGAGCTCTTCATTCTCCATAACTCTCCTCAAGATGAATGGTCCACGAATTTCCACAACGTAGGAGTTGCCCCATAGTCCTAGAGGTGAGTAGAACTACTACAGCACATGAGGCAAGGGTTAGGGCCAAAAGAGATGCCTCACCAAGTGAACTGAAACTTTTCTCTGAGTCCTGACACCCATAAACCACCAGTAAATCCACAAAACCCACCAAATCCTCAGGTGGGACCAGATAGTAGAAGGAAACCAAGAGCGGGGAGATACACACAGGACTGAGAGTGGATCAGCACAGGCTTAATCAAAAGAGGTCAAGAAATCATGGGAGGTCCACATTTCAGAACCTCCCAGAATGAGAGTCCCAGTTAGCTTTACTGGATTTCTAAAGGTCAAAAGTTCATTTCTTCTACTCTTTCTATATCTCCCAGCATCTAGGGATTGGACCCAAGGGCAGTGTACATGCCAGGTGAGTTCTCTACCACTGAGCTACCCTCCCAGCCCTTGTTGTTTGTTTGAGCCCAGAACTTGCTACCCAAATCAGGCTAGCCTTGATATCCCGATGTAGCACATCCTGACATCAAATTTGTAATTCTCCTGCCTCAGCCTTTCAAGGACTGGTACGACAGGTTTGTGCCACCATAGCCCGCCCCTGGACATACCTTAAAGTACAATCATAACCACCATCTTACTTTTCTGTGGCCAAATTTATACGCTTTGCTTTGTAATTATTATAAAAGCTCTACAAGATAGGCATTATACCCATCTTGGAGATGAGGAAACAGGTTCAGAGGAATTAATTTCCCATGAGATCATATAACTTCTGTATCACAAAGCTAAGACAGAAATACTGATGAGCCTGTCTAAAACTTGTGCTCACTCTAATATAGCATACTAGACTCCAGAATTTTCTTGGTTCTCGTCCCTCCTTATCTTGGTATGTTATCATTCCTCCTTCATCTGGACAGCCAAGCACAGGCCTGTGCCGAGATTATATAAGTTAAAGTCACAGTCACTTCACAAATATTTCTCAAAACCTTACCGTTTGCTAGACAATGTGAAAGAGACTGAGGATGCAACCACAAAGCCAACCCAAATAATTACTAAGTATTGAGTGTATCATGACAAACAGCAAGTATGGAGCTATTGAACAGCACAAGGGGTGACTCAGGTTATGCCTTGGGACAAATAGTGGGGAATATACCACTGGACATACAGACAGCCTCTTTGGCCAAAATCCACTTCATGTAGTCTTCCCTATGGCCAATCGGTGGATCTAGAGCCCCCAGAAATACCAATCGTCTTAGCTCCATCCCTTCTTCATTTTATCCCCTTGCCAAGTAGATAAAAACAGAAAACGTACAGAGTACAAACTCCCTACCATATTCAACCCTACACCAAAGGAAAGGAAAGCCAAAGCTACTTTTGAGTGTCACCTACATGCCAGATCCCCCAACAAATCTCTGCTTTCCTTGCTAAAGGGGTAACTGGGGTGCTAAGGAACTTCACCTAGGTCATTTGGTTTGCAAAAGCCCAGCTCCACCCATTCCAAAACCTTGGAGTGGCTAAACATTGTCTAGTCCTGCCTCACTCTCCAGGCCAACAGCCGCTGGCCACACCTCAGTGACTGGTTGATTGAGCCGCAGCACAGGTAGCGAACACTGTATTAGATTGTGCCAGCCCCACTGTGAGCCCCTGGGACAACTCCAAGTCAAAGGACAGGAAACAGCAAAAACTCTGAGAGCTTGGAGTCCGCGCTTGTTCGCTCCCCTTTGCAGCTGAAGACCATCCCCCCAGGCAATCTCAATTCTTTGTATCCCCACCTTCCCTTCCTAGCCAAGAAGTCTGAGTACAAGCCTCAGGAAAATGTCAGCCAGACCTGGCCAAGCATATGCTTGCATCAGTGGCACCCGCAGGGAACGCCAACAGTCAGGAGGGGGGAAGAACCCAGGGCCAGGGTGGGGCATATGGCATCCCATCAACCCTGTCACTGCTCTGAGAACCCTCAAACCTACTCTTGGCTTTCTCTCTGAAACAAGGGATGCCTATGAGCCTTCATCATCCATGCCCATGGCAACTCACCCAGCTCACAACTGCATGCCAACCCATGAGCTGGCAGAGACACCAGCAAGGCTCGGTTCCCTCTGCCACCTGCCTGTTGTCACTCTTCATTGAGTATCATTGCCCTTCCACAGGGCTGTGCTCCCGGGCTCCAGGCTTCCAATCTGCTCTCTGGGAGGCTGACAGAGGACACGCAGTCTGGGGGAGGCTGCCCTGCCTTACTCCTACCAGCTCCTTGCCCAGGGCATGAATGTTGGAACAAGCGCTAGGAACCCAGATGGTAATTGCTGCCATCTAATTATGCGTGCATATGATATTAGCCAAAAGCATTTGACTATCTCCTGCAGTCTTAAGCAGATCAAATGGAGAGGCCGCACAGGTTCGAGGATTACTCCAGCAAGATAATGGCTGACAAGACTGCCTGCTGCCACTCAAGCAGTCACTGGCAGGCTGTCATTGGCCACTGGAGACCACACTAACCACCTGAGGAACGAGAAAGAGCTGGGCTGATCCCTCTTGGGCCAGCAGGATATAGAATCCTCCAAGGCCTAGGGCTCTTGGTATTTCTATCATCCAGTTCTCCTGGTCCCAATACTGATGAGCAAGATAGAAGCAAAGAGCTTACAGTCTCCAATAAACAGCCTGTTTTTGTTCATGTCTTAATAATCAAAAGGAAGCTGCCCCCCTGCCCTGCCCCTTTCTCTAAAAGCATAATACTGGCACACTAATTGTGGTCTTTCCCACAGCAACAGATAGCTGACTGGGACATCAGCCACTTCCCCTTCATCTAGAAGAGGGTATCTACTCAGATAGCTCCCATTTGCGATTAACTGGGAAGAAGTTATTGCCTTTGCCTGGCCCTGTTTGCTGAAGGACAAATACCCTGTTTGACTTTATTGTCTTTCTGGGACCTAAGATACTTAACACAAAGCCTTGCCCACATCAGGGGTTCAAGGAAATTTTCCTGAGCTCGATTCCACCACCCTAGTCAGCAATTGTCTCTTCACTGAGTGTAACTGGCAACATGTTAGACAGTAGAGACCCAGGCGTGAACAAACCACAGTTCCTACCCTACTCTCTGACTCAGGTACGTTAAATCCTAAATGACATTCTGGATGACTGGAGTTTGGAAGGGCAGAAGAATATCAACGAAGAAAAAGTTGGGTAGAAGCTGAAGGCGGAATGAGCCCTTATAAAAAGTTGATGCTTTAGTGAGTGCTGCTCAGCAAGACCTTCCTCAGGGTGTCAACACGACGATGCTGTTCACAGTATTTCTTGGACCAAGCATGTAGGAAGCAAGTAATTCACGGGTATGGGAGAGGATGTTCTGTCATGTGGCTTGAGATTCCAGAAAGTGGTGTGGGAGCCCAGACTACAGTAGCTAGCTGGTAGTCCCCACGCACATCTCAGGATTCTGCCCAGCGGAAGGCAAGGTGTTTCTGGGAGCTAGATGATGAAGGGAGGCTGTGGTGGGTGCCGATTCTTTCTGCACCCCCGGCCTAGGCTAGAGGCTGCTGAGACAGCACAGTGGAGGGTGGGGTTAATGAGCAGCAGACTCCAGTGGGCTACAGGGATCTGTAATCAAGCTAGAGTTCCAAGAAGATGAAGGGGGATGCTCCTGGAAGGCTCACTCGAAGGACTAGAAAAAAAGACTGGAAAAAGAGGCAAGGCTGAGTCCACTGCCGAAGCAGAAACGAAGGCACAGCATCAAAGTCATATGCAACAACATGTGACAGCGAAGTAAAGGCCACAGAGAGGACACGGCAACTCTCCTGCGGGTCCCTTTAAGGGAGCTCACCTCCCTGTGGCTGAGACCAGGAGGGGGCTCTTTCTAGGGCAGTTGGGACTTGAGTTTCAAAGGGTTCATAGAGAGGGGAGGGCACTGTGGAGAGCAGCTCAGAGTGAGAGCCAAAAGGTGTGACCGTCCACAAAGACCAATTCATATATTTGGGGATATGGGCAGCTACATATAAGAGGAGTCGAGGGTCAGACTTGGGAACTTTGGAATCCTAAAGCCAATGGAAAGACAGAGACAAAATGAAGGTGGGAGAATGGGTAGAGATAAGGTGGCCTCTCAGGAGTGGGGTGTCTTCTGTGAAAACTCCATGGAGAGAATAGCAACCCCCACCTCCATATGTTACTGCTGGCTGGCTGGCACAGTGAGACAAAACAGAAAAAGACTCAGCAGGTGACAGGCACGGGTGCTGAAGACTCTGCGAAGTACTGAAGCTGCCCTTCTGCTGGACGATCTTGTGGTGACATTGTGTTCCCCAATATAGTGCACCCTAATAAACTTATCTGGGGGTCAGAGAACAGAACAGCCACAATATTAAACATAGAGGTTAGGCAGTGGTAGCACACACCTTTAATCCTAGCATTCCAGAGGCAGAGATCCATGTGGATCTCTGTGAGTTCAAAGCCACACTGGAAACAGCCAGGCATGGTGACACACGCCTTTAATCCCAGGAAGTGATGGCAGGAAGCAGAAAGGTATATAAAGCAAGAGGACCAGGAACCAGAGGCTGGTTAGGCTTTTAGGCTTTTAGCAGCAGTTCAGCTGAGATCCATTCTGAATGAGGACTCAGAGGCTTCCAGTCTGAGGAAACAGGATCAGCTGAGGAATTGGCAAGGTGAGATTAGCTGTGGCTGGTTCTGTTCCTCTGATCTTCCAGCATTTACCCCAATACCTAGCTTCAGGTTTGATTTTATTAATAAGACCTTTTAAGTTTCGTGCTACATGATCTTCCACCTGGCTTTAGGTCAGGGGTTTGGCTCCTGGATTATGCATGGAATAAAGAGAAGACAATGTCAAGTTTGGCCCAGCTCCTCCTTTTCCCTCCGACTGCCGTCTTCTTTCTCCTCCTCCTCCTCTTTTCTTGTCTCTAGAGAGGATGTTTGCCTTGCTTCTCCCTGCACCCACGCTTCCTGAATCCAACCACCTTCCAGACACTAGGAAGTGGGTGTGCCACGCTGTAGATCGAGGAAGGTGAAGAGCTGATTCCTCTGGGATAATGAAGAGAGAAAATGCATCCTGGGTGTTCATCAAAGATGACAGCTGATCGCAGAGTCCTCCTTCTTCCTCAGATGTATTTTGTCAACTGATCACCTAGAGCAGCCCAGAGACTGAGCTCCCTGTAGCTCCCTGGGCACAGGGGAGTTGGGGGTTCTTTTGATATGCTTGGCTCTGGTCTCAGCTGCCCTCCTGTGACTCCCCTAGTATAGAAGAGCAGGGAGAGGGCCAGGCTCCCTTTGAAGTTCATCCTGGGATAAACTGCGGGATTCCCTGTAGGAAGAGGAATGCAACAAGCGGTGTGTGCTTAGCGAACTAACCTCCCGAAGAGCAAATGGGCAAGCAGGCTCCAGTCAAGGGTGCGCAGTGGCCCTAATATAGTCCTAATTGTCCCAGGACTCCAGGCTGCATAGAAGACAATGGGACCATGGGACCTTGAAAGGCCACTGAAGCTCTCTGAACTGCAACTTCATTATCTGAAAAACAGGGGTCATTTCATACTATATTAAATCTAGGATATCATTGACACTTCAAGATTCTCTCGCCCTCCCCCTTTTCTTTTACCAAAAAAGAAAACAGGAACTACCAATTAAACCATGCTATGTCATCCACCATAACTGGAATGCTGATGTCAAAGATGTTAAAAAGGAGGGGGAAAAAATCAATCGTGAGAATTCACGAAAGATGATAATAATAATTCTCGCTGCACAAGGAAGGCTTTGGAGAGGACCCAGTGGGTTAATGAGCATCATCACGCTTGGCAAACCAGGAAGCTCGGTGAAGGCCTGAGTTGTGCTTATTATCGGGGTGTCATGATGGTCAAGATCTCGATCGACAGCATGAGAATGTGAGCTTCAGGAGGCAGCCTGAAGCCATCTGGTTCATCTCCTTCAACACCACATCCCCAGTGCCCAGAAAAGCGTGGTACATGACAGGCTCTCAATGCACTCATAATTAGATGGATGAGAGTCTAAAACATAGCAGTCTCACCCGGTGACAAACACATAGGAAGTCTCTTCTGCCCCTCTTCATGACCTGCTAGCTGTGGACAAGGTGAAAGCTTGAGGTCAGGGCTTCTTGAGATTAGCAGATACCGCCATCCACAGGGAGGCTTGGTTTGTCTCTAATGAAGATGAACGCTAGCCCCGTGAATAGACAAGGACAGTCCCTCCTTCCCAGCGACACAAACAGTGGAAGCATTTGCAGAGTGACGAGTATGTGAACAGCCAGAGGCTGAGTTCTGCATGGGAGAGATACAAATGGGATCTTCTTTCCCCGCGAGTTGATTGATTGAGAAGAAAAGATGCAAGAACAGAAAAAATTTAAGGCAACAGGAGGAGGCCTGTGCACAGCGTTAGAGACCTGTTAGTTGGTTCTTTGGTTGGTATATTTGTTTGCAAGAATTGCCACAAGAAAATGCCATAGCCTGGATGGTTTAAGCAACAGAAATTTATAACCTCACAGTTTTAAAAGCTTCAAGTCCCAAGACCAATATGTCACTGGGGTTAATTTCTTCAAAGGCCACTTGACTTAGCTCATAAATAGCCATCTCTTCTGTCTGTGTCTTTATGTGGTCTTTCTTCTGCACATGTATCTATTCCAGTCTCTCCCCTTCAATGAGGATGCCACTCTAAGACGTCAGCATGAACTTGGCAAGGATAAAATTCAGCCCATAACAGTTACTTAGCTATTCAACAAGCACTTCACAATCACCTACCGCATGCCAGGTACTGTACTAAGTGAAGAGAAGAAATGGGTAAATCACAACGGCTCTCACGGGGATCACCATCCAGTCAGGGAAGCTGACAAACAGGAAACACCGTCATCCTTTATGGAAGGTGACGACAAGCACAGATAGCATTATAGGAGTGCTAAGGAGGAAGGACACTGTCCTAGCCTGGGAAGCCGCCAGGGAGGGCTTCAGAGGCAAATCCTAGCTAACCATGAAGGGTTAGCATGAACCACACTCCTGGTAGTAAAAAAAAGGGCCAGGGTAAAGAAACCTCACAGCAGGGAATAGGGCAAGGAAAGACGACAATCTCAGAGGTCAACCTTAAAACTACAGGATGCTGAGGAGTAGGTCCTCCTTCAGTGTGATGTTTTAGGGACCACACTCACCTCTTCCCAGGCCTAGTGTTTATTCCAGTGTTTCTGAGGGAACATAGATACTTCAGTGATGCTGGGACAGAGATCGAGCAAGCAAGGACTATGCACTATACAACAACCGCATGGAAAGAGCTGGAGATGGGGGTCTAAAGGGGCCTGTCCAGTGGGCAGAGGAGATTGGTCTCTGTCCTGAGAGATGTAGGGTCAAGAGATCCAAAATGGAGCCTTTGGGAGCCTTCCTTTCCCTCCCTAATCGGGTGGGCATGTATCCCATCTGGTGACAATGAGTTTTAACCATAAAAGCATATTGCCCAGAGCCTAACTGGAAAATCCATAGGTCATAACTGTCACTATTCTTATTCTGCCCAGGATGTTTGCTGATCTATGAAGAAGGGATAACATAAGCATCCCATGGTGTCACTTGAGGAGTAAAGGAGATTGACCTGTATAGCGAGGACTAAGAGAGACTAACTATGCAACAAATTATTATGAAGCTCAGCTTTGTCATGCGCAAGCCAAGATGATTTTTATATATTATTAAATTGAAGATTCCTTTGATTATAAGATCCATTATGCTTAGATTTATCATTCAGGAAGAAACGCATGTTGAGTGAGATAACATGTGATATGCATTCAGTGTTGAACTATAGAAGGAGAGAAGTGGGAAGCAGCCTTTGGTTTGGGCTTCTGTCTAGCCGCCTAGGCTAGAAACCTTTCTTCTCTCCTGCCTCCTTACCCTCATTCGCCACCAAATTCTGAACATGCTGTCTATCTCCTGATTCTAGAATCTGTCCAGTTCTCTTCATCTGTTCTCTTAATCCCTCTCACTAGTGTTATGAAGCTATCATATAGCTGTTACACATGTGATGTAAAGATGAGGTCATACTGGATAGAACCCCTATCCAATTTGACTGGTGGCCTCGTGGGAAGAAAGATACTTACACGGACATGTGCACGGAAGGAGGCTAGTGTGAGGAAGTACTGACAGGCAGACAGCCCTGGGACAGTACAGGCGGAGACCAGAGTGATGCCGCTGTAAGTCAACAACTGCTCACCACCACCAGAAGCTAGGAAGAGGCAAAGATGGGCTCCACAGAGTCCCAGAGGGAGCAGGGCCCTGCCAACGCCTTGATGTTGGGCTTCTGGTCTCCAGAGCTGTGAATTCGTTTGTTATTTTAAGCCATCTGGCTTGTGCTACTTCATTATAGCAGCCCTGGGGAGCTAATAGAAGCACCAACTTTTACAGCTGTTGGAGCTATCCGGGTCTTTGCAGAAGGGTGGGACAGGGAGGTGGGGGCGGCAGAAAAAGAAGGAAGAAAAAGCCGTTGTCCTTTTCTGTTGTTTCATCTCTTTCTAGACAGTTACTAGGGGTTTGGTTTGGTTTGGGCCCCGAGCGAGAGCAAAGATTTCTTCCAGGAGGTACTGTAAACATGGGCTGTCTACATACTTCTGAAAGAGGAAGTGAGTGGAGCTAAGGAAACGTTTCTTTCAGATAAACCAATTGACAAAATGATCATGCGAGCTTCTAAAGCTCAGCCATCCCTGTGGACTCATAAACTTGAGAGAGAACGAAGCACTTTTGTAAAAAGGGTATAAAAGGCAGTATTGTATAATTTCTCTTAAATGTCTGCTGGGCATCAGGGGCCTATAAATAGGCCGCGCACCTGGTTCGCTGAGTAAGAATGGGGCGGTCTCTTAAGCAGGGTGCAGACTCTGGATTCCTCCGATTCATCTAGGCTGCAGGGGCGGTGCAGCGGCAAAGGATAGAGGGCTGCTCTCAGCACCTTGGGAAGGAGACTGCGGGGCAGAAAGCAGGCAGAGGTGGGAAGCCAGCCTGCTGAGAAGGAGGCAGAGAAGAAGCAAATCCCATCCCGTGCCCAGCCATGATGACGCACTAGGAGCCACGGGATTATGGCTTGTACTTCTTTTCCGTGTTACTGCAGCAAGTGATCATGAATTTAGTGACTCACAATGACACATTTTTTTTTTAATCTTACAGTTCCAAGGGTCAGAAGTTCAAAATGTGTTTTATTAGATTCAAATGCAGGTGCCAGCCTGACTGTTCTCCCTCTAATATTCAAAGGCAGAACCCGTTCCCTGCTCTTTCACAGCTGCGAGCGGCGCCACACTAATCCTGGTTCCTGTATTTTCAAAGCCAGCAGCGCTGGGTCACATTTTCCCCACACAGCCATCTCTCCGCTGGTCTTTTTTGCCTCTTTCTTCTGCCTTTAAGGGTCCTTCTGATGAGAGAGGGCCCACTAGAATACGGAAAATTCCCTATTTTAAGATCAGCCAATCAATAGTCTTAATTCTGTTGTGAGCCTTAACTCTCCTTTGCCGTGTGAAAAAAACATATTCACAGGTCTCAGGAAACAGAATGGAGACATCTTTAGGGGAGCACTGATCTGCCCATGACTCTATATTCTGCTCCTCAAAAATACATGTCCACACCACAAGAAAAATGCAAATAGATTCACCCCATTTCCGGTACCAAAAGCCATATTAGCCACAATTCAATAAAGGAGCTGGAGAGAGACATCAGTGATTAAGATCATTTGTTGTTCTTGCAAAAGACCTGAGTTCTGTTCTTATAACCATCTATAGGTCCAGTTTGAAGTGATCCAATGCTCTCTTCTATCCTTCTTGGGGAACCAGGCACACGTGGTGTATATGTATACAACCAAAACAATCATAACAGCCTCAAACCTGTTTCAAAGTCCAAAGTCTCTTCTGAGACTTATGGCAATCTCTTATCTGTAATCCCCCTATAAAAACCAAATTCCAGCCGGGCGGTGGTGGCGCACGCCTTTAATCCCAGCACTCGGGAGGCAGAGCCAGGTGGATCTCTGTGAGTTCAAGGCCAGCCTGGGCTACCAAGTGAGTTCCAGGAAAGGCGCAAAGCTACACAGAGAAACCCTGTCTCGAAAAACCAAAAAAAAAATTTAAAAAAATAAAAATAAAAATAAAATTCCAAAATGTAAACGAAGACTTTTCTCTGTCCCACCCCATCCCACAGCTGCTTTTAAATAATCACTCAGAGGCTTATATTGATTATAAATGCTTGGCCAATGGCTCAGGCTTATTACAAGCTAGCTCTTACATTTAAATTAGCCCATTTCTATTAATCTATCCACCTCGCCCATGGATTACCGGTTCTTTCATATCTTGCCTCTTGGGCAGCTCTCAGCATCTGCTCTGACTCTGCCCTTCTTCATCTCCACCTTCAGTTTAAATGTATCACCTAAATTTATTCTGCCTCGCCATTGGCCAAGCAGCTTTATTTATCAACCAATGAGAGCAACACATATTCACAGCATACAGAAAGACCATCCCACAGCACCAAAAGCAGATTCACATACTCCCAACATATAATGGCATAGGATATACATTACCATTCCAAAACACAGGGAAGGGAGCATAGCAAGGAAATGCTGGACAAAAGTGTTAGAATTCCTAGCCACTCCCCCAGTCCAGTATCTGTATGCTGTGTGATCACATAATCTGTGTGCATGCATGATGTAGCTATGTAAGCCCATATGCACATGTGCCAGGGTTGGGGGGACCTATAAAAGCGGGTTCCATCTATTCCTCCCCTCTCTTCCTGCACAGTCATTCTATAGGCCTATACACTTGTTCCCTTCCCTTAGTAAACTCTTATAGTGGGTTTTATTGTACCTTGTGGCTTTTCTTGCACGGTAACAGCACCGCTTAATAAATAACAAAAAGCAAGACCAAAAATCAGCTAGGCAAACTCCAAACTCAGCAGCTCCATGTCTGCTATCAAAATGCTCATCAGATCTCCAATTGTGTTCAGCTTTGTTGACTGCAACATACTTCTTTCTCTTGGTCTGGTTCCACTCCCTGTTAGCATCTCTCCTCGGCAGGTATCCCACAACTCTGTCATCTCTAACATCTTGGGTTCTCCAAGGCCATCCAGGCTTCCACTTCATAGCTTCACACAATGGCCTCTCTAGTAGGCCTCCATTCAGGGACACCCCGACACATACCTGGCCTCAGCAGCTTTATTCCATAACTCCTTTCTTCTATCCTTAACCCTAAACCCAGAACCACTTGGCTGAAGCTGACAAGTTCTGCTACTTACTGGGACGGGAACATGGCCCCCTTGTTTAATTATATCTTCAACAACTTTCTGTTTCCCATGGTTTCCTTCCCTGCCTACGCTTGGCTGTCGTTGAATTTGCTCTTTAGACCAGGCTGGGCTCAAACTCAGAGATTGGCCAGCCTCTGCCTTCCCAGTGCTGGGATTAAAGATGTGCTCCAACACACCTGGCTCTGGGCTTTTCTCTAGTTCCTTTTCACAAGTTGGAAACTTAGCTGGTGGGATCTTGCCCTGAGGTCACCACTCCCTTTATTCTATTTCTTAATCCCTTTATCTCCTTGAACATAGGATTTAACTCCATTCTACTTCCTATGCTCTTTTTCTCCTCAGAATTTACATTTTGTAATTTACCCTGCTCAGCTTGCTCCTTTTCATTATAAATCTTCATTAGAGTTACCACTATTAACCACACAAAAGAGTCTGTACTAGGCTGTTTTGAGATTTCTTCTGTCAACAGATTTTATCCAAAACTCTCCACTTTAGTTTCAGGTAGACTCTTTGGACAAGGACAAAAGGCAGCTACTTTCTTTACCAAAACATCACAAGAACGATCTCTAGGCAACATACTAAAATTATTCTCCTTTGAAACCTCTTGATGGAGTCCCCATAGTTCAAACAACTCTTAGCACCTCTGTCTTCCATGCTCCTACTAGTATGGCCCATTAAGCAATGTTTAAAGCATGCCACTGCTTTCTTAACCCAAAGTACCAAAGTCCAAACAAACACACAGTCAGGCCTGTCACACCAATACCCCAGTCCCTGGTACCAACTTCTATCTTTTTAAGGGTTTTATTGCTGGGAAGAGACACCATGACTACAGTAACTCTTATGAAGTAAAACATTTAATTGGGTAGCTTGCTTATAGTTTCAGAGGTTCAGTCCATTATGATCATGATGGGGAGCATGGCAGCATGCAGGCAGACATGGTGCTGGAGCTGAGAGTGTTATGTCTTGCAGGCAACAGGAAGTTGACTGACTGTCACACTGAGGGAAGCTTGAACAAAAGAGACCTCAAAGCCTGCTAACACAGTGACACACTTCCTCCAATAAGGCCACACCTCCCAATAGTGCCATTCCTTTGGGGGCCATTTTCTTTCAATCCACCACAAACTCATATCTTGTTACAATATCCTAGCTAACCAGGAAGCCTTGGTGACTGTTACGGTTTGGATATAAGTATTGCCCACAAATGCCTGGACTCCCACTAGTAGATAAACTGGGAGGTTATTAGATGATGAGGACTCTAACATAATCAATTGATTGATTCAATTATGGGTTCACAATCTGATAGCATTATTGGAAGGTGGTAAAAGGCAGGCGGTTTGGAGGAAAGCTAGCTGGGGGAAAAGAGATCACTGGAAATGTGTCCTGGGAGACTATATCTTGTCTTAGGGGCTTTCCCTCCCTCTCCCCCCCTCTCCCCCTCCCTCTCTCTGGTCACCATGAGTTAGGCACATCTGTACCCCTGAACCCTCTCTAGTGTGATGATCTGCCTTGCCACAGGCCCAGAACTATGAAGCTAAGCTGCCATAGATGGAAATGTCTAAAATTCTGAACTAAAACAAATATTTCCTCTCTTTAAGTTACGTTTCTCAGGCATTTTGTCTTAGTGGTGAAACGCTAACACGTACCACAAGAGTGTAGGAACGGTGAGAGTGGGCAGGTCATGGTGAAATATATGAGAAGATTAGAAATTGTGGCCTCAGAAACAGAAGAATCCATCTGTTTGTGACAGGGCCACATATCCATCTGTCTAAGAACAAGTTCTCTCTGGAATGGTCTGCCAGATTGGGGGACTTCTTGTTTTTGAGTATTTTAGGTCTTGGTAAAATCTAAGATGTCCTTTGATAATGGACAACAGGAAGCATCTGCAGGACCTTTGGAAAACACTTGGCCTCTACCTCCCTATTTTCCAGAGACATGGAGAGGGAGTCATACCAACCATGATCAGACAGACGTAGAACTAGACACCTAACTGGATTTAGGACACAGGATTCTAATGCACTTGTTGGTAAGCTGTATATCACCTTGGCAATGCCAAGTGCCAGAGGATCCAGAAATCAATCTGCATATCCAGAAGGGTTGGTGATTCTTCTCCAAAAAGTGTACAGCTGATATACTTGCTGGGAGAGAAGCAAGACATACAAAACGTGACTTAGAGGCAGATTTAAGGCTTGCAGTCCAGATACACTCCAGGTCCACACAGTTTGCAATTTAAGAAAAGTTATCCATTCTCTTCACCCAAAGTAGTTCCCCAAAGTCCAACTCTATTCATCAGTTTTTAGTGTTGCTGAGCCAAATATTTGAGAAAGCGACATACAGGAAGATTGACTTTTGCTCCTGGTCTCAGAAGGTTCAACTCATTGTGACAGGGAAGGAATGATTCATAAGATGGCAGCCAGAAAGCAGGGAAAAGGAGATACAGGAAGGGGCCAGGGAGAGATACAGTCCCCTAAGACACACTTTGATATATTTCCTTTAACTCGGCCCCTCCTCCCACATTTCACCACCTGCCAATAATGCTACCAAATTATGAATCCATCAAGGGATGAATCCGTTGTTTAGATCAGAGTCCCCATGATCTAACTGTCTGGAAACACCCTCACAGGCACACACAAAGATACTCATCACTAACTTCCTAGCTGTGCTAATCCCATCAAGTTAACTGTTAAGACTGGTGATCACATCAACCCAAAGTGAGTACCAAAGCTCCCACTATTTGTGCAGGATCATTGGGTTCTTGTGGTTTACTAGATCTAGAAATCTCATAAAACTCAAGTCCAAGTACACAGAGTTATGGTGACTGTAATTACATCACTGAACAGGAGTAATGCATGGGATGCAATCATAACAGTTTATTATTATTTCCCTTTGTCTGTGATTATACTCTCGGTCCTGGAAATACTCCATAGCTTGATGTCCTTGACAGGTAGAGTTCTAAGCCCCACAACTCTACATCCTGCTGCACATACCCTATGAAGTCCTCTACTGGGAAAGACTTAAAATATGAAGGGATAGTCATTCCTACATGGGTATTGAACCAGGGCTTTGGGACTAGGCCTTGACAGGTCCTTTTTCTAAAAGACTGCATCCCCTCCCCACTCCCCATCCTTTCCCTTTTGATCAGCATTCTAAATTCTGAAGAGAAGCCCCACCTAAATAGTAAAGATGTTAATTTTTAAAGAATCTTTCTTTATATGTGCAGGGCCCAGAACATCTGGTGACCTTTGTAATGCCTTAGCCTTCAATCCTGGACATCAGTTGATGCAAAGTGTGTAAACTGCTGTGAGGTTTAACTGGCAGAAAAGCGAAGTGTCTGTTTTAAGAAACATGGGAGTGGGAGCCGGGAAATGGTTCAGTCAGTAAAGTATTTGCCATGCAAATATGAGGCCCGAGTTCAGGTTCTTCACAGCAACATAAAAGTCAGGTGCAGTGGTACACAACTATAATCCCAGCACTGGGGAAGTGCAGACAGGATCCCTGGAGTTCACTACACAGCCAGTCTAAACGATCAGTGAGTTACAAGTTCAGTGCTAGACCTTGTCTCAAAAACTGAGGCAAAGAATCAACTGAGGAAGACATCTGACTTCAGCCTCTACACGCATGAGCAGACATGTACATGTACACCTGGACACACATACAAACAAACACATATACATACACATGCATACTCAGAAAGAAAGGAAGGGAAAGAAGAAAAGGACGAAAGGGAGGAAGGAAGGGAAGGAGGAGGGATTCTTCCTGAGAATGTTTTGCTCTGAGAGACAAAATAGAGATACCCTGGATGATAAAGACCCTCTTCTCCACAAGCCTTCCTGCCCACTGTAAAAAGTTCTCTGTACCCCCAAGTTCTCCAACAGGGAACTTGGGAGCCAACAGCCCTCCGTTTTCTCAGGATACCAACCTTTTCTTGAATGAGCTTGATTCCTTCCTGACAACTCCAATCTTCAAATATCAGCCTTTGAGCAGTGAGCAGCCAGGACCTTAGTTTGGTAACATTGCATAAAACTCCTTTTCGGTGAGCAGACATATGGGGTGGCTGCCAACAAGAAAATGGGGTTGTCAGTCCCACTACCCCAAGAACTGAATTCCCTCAACAGCTCAGAAGAGCACTCTCTGGGCTACAGCTTTGAACTCACCTCACAGACATCTCAGAACTGAACAGAAAGCCCAACTACTGGTCCATGGAAACTGGGCGAAGGAAACAGGTATTGTTTAAGTCAGTGAGCTTGTACTAACTTGTTACACAGCAATTAAAAACAGAAAAGTCATTTTTTTCTACAAAGTTCAAAGCTCAAATAGGAAACAATAAGAGCTAGATGGTACACAGATGTGATCAGGGATAAGGGCCACAAGGGCTGTGACATCTCCCAGATCACACTCTGCCACCACAAAGGGTCTAGTCTATGAAGAAGCTAAATAGGATGTCTGTGATGGATTTCAATAAAAATGGTCCCCATAGGCTCATATATTTGAATGATTGGGCCCAGTTGGTGGAACTGTTTAGGAAAGATTAGAAGGTGTGTCACTGTGGGTAGGCATGGAGATTTCCAAAGCCCATGACATTACCAGTTAGTGTGCTCTCTTTCTCTCTCTCTCTCTCTCTCTCTCTCTCTCTCTGTCTCTCTCTCTCTGTCTTTCTCTCTCTTTCTCTCTCTCTCTCTGCCTCATGGTTGTTGTCTCAACATGCAAGCTCTCAGCTACTGCTCCAGCACCATGTCTGCCTGCCTGCTGCCATGCTCCACACCATGATGGCCATGGACTCACCCTCCGAAACTGTAGTCCCCAATAAACTCTTTCTTCTTGGCCATGGTGTCTTAGCACAGCAATCGAAAAGTAACCAAGAGAACATTCTACTAGCAAGTTAAGCCACAAATGCAGTCTTCCCTCTAAAATATGTGTTTGATAATGTCTTAGTCAGAGTTCTATTGCTGTGAAGAGGCATCATGACCAAGGCAACTCTTATAAAAAGAAATAAATTAATTGGGCTTGCTTAGTTTCAGAGGTTTAGTCCATTATACTCATGGCAGGGAGCATGGCAGCATGCAGGTAGACATACTATCTGAAAGTTCTATACCCAGATCTGAAGGCAGCAGGAAGAACAAGAGCCTCTGGGCCAGGCTTGGGCCTCTGAAACCTCAAAGCCCAACCCCAGTGGCATACTTCCTCTAACAAGGCCACACCTACCTCAACAAGGCCACACCTCCTAATCCTTCCAAATAGTACCACTCCCTGGTGACCAAGCATTCAAATCTATGAACTTATGGGAGCCATCCTTACTGAAATCGCTGTTAGACCTGAGAAAAAATACCACCGTTGTCTGACTAAAGCAAGCTGTATTTAGAACTGGCCAGCTGGCTACCTTTCCCAAAGTCGGGGTTTCAGAGAGCAGCCCCTCCCTGGCTTTTGAGGTCCCTTTTGTGGGGAAAGGTCAGGGTTGATAGAAAACAGCTGTTGAGATAATTGACTGTTAGCACCTGGACGGAAGAGTTGGGGACTCAGGGCTCAAGGTTGCTGCCTGTGGGTAGCTAAGTACAAGAATCTATCATGTGGAAGTGGGGGCGGGGAGTCTTCAAGGTATCAGGGAAGACATATTTTCGTAAGACAAACGGGCAGTCAGTCATATATCACAGGTGCAGGAGTTTAGCAAGGCAAAGGGGTGCGTATACATCTTGGGGTCACAAGTTTAGCATAGGTAGAAAAATATGATTTGCAGGATATGTTAAGTTTAGGAAATGGAAACTTATTATTGTAAAGTATGGAAACTTAATAACAATGTATAACAATGTGGCTCCTTAACAACAATGTGGTTCCTGTTTAGGTTACACACCACCACAGGCAATAACCACAATTTCATTTGATTTGACGTCAAAACTCCTCTCTAACTCCCCTGGGATCCTGTGGACGTGGGGTGTGGAGAATGATAGAACCGTTTTTGCCACTGGTAGGAAATAAGGGTGGAGGGGCAGAGGCTTCAAGGTCCCTCAATAACAAATGTCATGGACAATGGCAAGGGTGAGCTTTTAGAAAGGAGTTTGTTACAGACTCACAAGAGACCTTAAGAGATAGGAAGTAGGCAGGGCTCTTGTATAGCAAAAGTGGATCCTAGGAAATGGCTTGTCAGCAAGGGTCCCACCTAAAGGTTAATAGGCTCTGCTGGGCTGAGGCATACAGAGTGAACTAGTCTGTTCAGTTGGCCCACTCATGAGCTTGCCCATGTGCAAGCTTCAACCACAGCCTCACAAACAGCTTCCAAGACAGCCGACAGAGGAGAAAAATGTAACAAACTCCAAGGCCAGGAACCGAAGCAATCCAGTACTTCTGGCATTTCTGACCTTCAGAAAGGACCAAGAATATTCCCAGCTTCTGCCCAAGGACAAGAATTAGAACTGTTTCCAAGGCTCAAACTGCCTCACTGGTTTCTATCCCGTCCCCACCTCCGGAATGCTTACAGTAGGAGAGACGGACAATGTTCTCCCTTTCTTATCAGACCCCGCATGCGTTCTTCACATCTCAAGGAGAACACCGCTTATGGGCAACCAGTGCTCACAGCCAAGTCCTTCTTGGCTGCGATAGATGCAGAAATTGTGACCTCTTCCCACCACCTGTTATGGACTGAGGATGCCAGGAAGGCGCCACAGACTCTTCAGGCCTACATTAAACTGCTTTCAAGCTACCAGTGAGGAAGGGACCTGGTGGATCAGGCCTGCATTCTGGGTAGCAGTCAGTCAACAGCCCTTCTCATTAAGGACCCCCTTGCTCCAAATCTACGGGTTTCCATAAGCACTGCAGCTGCAGCTGAGTGGCATGGTGCCTCCATCTCCTCCCCAAGGACTTACCCGTTAAAACTGGACTCAAGTTCAATTCTCCCTCCTACATCACTCTTCACTCTAGGCAGATAGCTTATCTGTTTGGGGACTGAGAGAGACACTGTTCTCCTGCACAGTCGGGTTTACAGTATAAAATCTGTGCTCTGAGCCCTCTGGCTTTGGCTTTTGATATTTAAAGCTATGCTTTTGAAATTCAAAAATACCCTTTTTTCTCTCAAGCACCTTGCCCTTAGAATTGAAATCTATGGCTCTCAATACCATTGCCTCTACAATAGATTTACAAAAGGCTACTTAAGGGCTCAGAAGGCAAGAAAGGGAGGCTTTGTTCTCTCTGTATGGTCCCTGCCCTCGGGGCAGTGCATGGAGAAAGCCCAGTCGTGGCTCAAATTGTGAGGTGGAGAAGTGAGAGGGTTAAAGAGATGGAAAAGACCGGAGAGTTTAATATCAAAACTTCACTGGAAGCATTTATAAAATGCTGAGGTAAGTTTCCCCCAAGGCTCAGCTGACTGTGGTGTTCAGGACTCATTCTAGCCAAGGTACTAATAAAAGCAAACAATTGTGAGTTCATAAATATTGACACAAAGAGTTGACAGGTAACTTTATTATGCTTATTTATAATCATTTGTTGACTGAAATTTAAAAAAAAAATCTTAGAATGTCTGCAATAGATTTTCAGAAAATCACTTATACTTTAAAAAGGACATTTTTAACAATTTTTATTTATCCCTTGATGTTATATATATTATATAAAATGTATTTGATTGTATTTACCCCCCCCCC
>CABHPH010140020.1:7000-23485 GCA_902168325.1 Peromyscus nudipes
AAGGAAGGAAGGAAGGAAGGAAGGAAGGAAGGAAGGAAGGAAGGAAGGAAGGAAGGGAGGAAGGAAGGACCTTGCTGAGCCACAAGCCTTGCTAAAGTGCAGCAGTGCAGTTATGCACAGTGGCAAATAACACCTGATAACCACATGAGTTAACGGTGTTCTGTGCACCCTCCACGTCACGATTTATTTATTTCTGTGCCTGATTGTCTAGAAGTGTAAGACCCTCTGTGAGGTCTGCACAGGGTGAAAACTAAGAATATATTCCTGCCATTCCATTATATCTCGCTATCTATTTATATTTATATAACATTTTATATACATTATGTTTTATAGTTTATATTTATAAGGTATATATTTTATTACATATAGTATGTTTGTTAGCTACAAAGATAACTGAAATTGGACAGAGCCTGCATCTCCGCAATGGTTTAGTTTATGTCTTTCCTGATGTCTGGGCTTTTCAGATGCTGAAATGGATTACCTGTCCCATTATTTATCGAGCCTTTTTGGTCTGTACATCCTGAAAGAGAAGAGAAACAATGACTTCTGGCCTAGAAGAATCCTAACAAAAGCCTGGGAAAAAGAATATTGTCGTGAAATCCCTCAAGAATTACAAAATGGAAGAAGCCTCTTTCATTTTTAACTTAAATTTAAGAAGCACATTTTGAGAGCTTAATACCCAACCTTTCGGGTTTGCTTATAAAAGTCACAGAAGACATCAAAGGCAATGCAACCAGTGGTAAGACTATCAGCAGGGAAGGGAGCTGCTTGTTCTGCTATGCACACACCAGAAAGGTAATTCATCCTCTGCTTTGTAATCTATACATTTGGAATTTCAAGTTTCCTAATTATATCAGCATTTGAAATCTTTTCAAGTTTATATTGTGTGTGTAGGGGGAGGTAGACACAATTGTGTGTGTGAGCATGTGTGTTCAGGTGCAGGTGCAGGTGCACATGTGTGCAGGGGCGCATGCATGCATATACAGGTGCGTATGGAAATGAGGGGTTAGCATCTATCATCGTCCCATGTTGCTCTCTATCTTATTTTTTGAGTCAGGATCTCTTGGAATCTTCTTAATGAGAAGTACTAATCTGTAACTATTAATTACAAATATCTTTAATTGAATGGCAACTGTGTTTCTCGAGTACTTAAAAATGCCTCCTTAGTCCTTCATTTTTTTGTGTGCAAAATTTATTTTCAATAAAAATTATTCCACTATGATGTTATTCACCAGCCATCTCTCTGCTCCAGGTCCTGCACTCATTTTTTTTATGAGTAGTTAACCTAATGCCCTCAGCTTTTTAACTAATTGGCCTTGCTTATTTAGATTTCTCAAGTGTTCTATTTATAGTAACACTAATTATGTTAATGCCATTTTGAGTTTCACTTTGGGGCTGAAACATAGAATACTTGAAAGGATTCTTTTTTTTTTAAATCTCAAGCACTGACTATTACATGCAAGTAAATTATAGAAATATGATGCTTCTTTCAGATGTTCATGATTGGACTCATGCACAAGTATCTGGTGGATCTTGACTTTTAAGAGAATATATAGTCAAAGGAATAAGAACACATATATGAAATTGTCTAAAAGTAAATGAATTAATGCAACCATTAATTTTCAATAGCTTTAATAGAAGCAGTTTCATGTTATTGACAAGTGTAAAATGGGAATTGAGGACATTTTCTTAGACTATTTCTAACATTGAATGGGTTTGCTGCAGGTTTTCCTACTTTCTCAAGTTTGACACCCTCTGTCGGGTCTCTCTTTGTGTCTGGGTGTAACCAGCCAGGGCAAGAGTGGGGCTCTTTCCTCTGTGGGTGTCTTAGAACTGGATGCCCTGGTGGGAGAGCTGTCTCCCTCCCCCTCCCCCTCCCTGTCCCTTGTCCCCAGACTTACGGATCCAACACTGAAATACCTGGAAACATGAGAGAAGGACACAAGTCACCGCTGACCGGCTGTTGTCATACAGCTGCCCAGTTTTTAATCCAGCGATGCATTTGCTGAGTCCCCAGTAAGCCAGGAAGACAATGCTGGAGGTGTGAACGACATATTTTGTTGTCAATGGGACGAGACATACTAAATTGATTCCAAATCCTGAATTAGGTAATATTTGATTTATTTAAAATAGAGTTGGGACTGGCAACCAGTGAGTGGAGTCATATGTCCCCGTTCCTGGCAACTTGAGTTTGATCCACAGGCACCATGTGGTGGAAAGAGAGAACTGATTCCTGTAAGTTGACCTCTGATGTCCACACATGAACTGTGGCATGCAGACATCTACACACATTATAAACACAGAGTGAAAATAAATAAACAGTTTATAGGTAATCAGGTTACAATGAGAGATTAGTTTTATAAACTTCCTTTGGAAACTCTAGATATTTATTTACTTACTTTTTTACTGGTGATGAGAACTGAACTCAGGACCTTGTGCATGCTAGACAAACACTGTACCCCTGAGCTGTGCCCAACTTCTTCTGAACTCTATTCTTTCATTTATTAATTTTTGTGGTTCTTATTATTTTTAATTATGTGTATGCACATGTGTCTGTGCAGTGGTAATGTAATAGGAGTACAGGGGCCCATGGATGCCAGAAAAGGGTTTTAGACTCCATGAAACTAGCGTGATAAAAAGTTGTGAGCTTCTCAGATGGGTGTTGGGAACTGACCATGGGGCCTCTGCAAACTGCTGAGGTATCCATCCAGCCTCCTAAAGGTTATTCTTATGTGAAAATAAATATCAGAAAGCTACATGTAGGTCCTACAGGGCAGCTATGGGACTTCCTTAAGTATGTCTGCTTTCTTTGAACCACATTATACACTGCCTTTTCTGTGACAATGAAAGAGAAATTCTGGTACAAGTGTCAGAGATCAGTGAGAGGGTTTCCAGTACTGTCCGCATACCATATGCATCAACCTGTCACAGTGGTGCTCAACTCATGGTTTGAGACCCCTTTAAGGGTCAACTAACCCTTTCACAGAGCTCAAATATCAGATAGTCCGCATAGCAGGATGTAACACAAATGTTAAAAGGTCTTATTAATAAAAACCCAGAGCCTGATATTGGGGTAAATGCTGAAAGATCAGAGAAGCAAAGTAGCCAACCACTAGAGTTCTTACCTCTACTGAATTCTCAGCCTGAAAGACTTCAGCCTGTAGGCTTCTAGTCTAGTGAGCTTCCTCAGCTGAAAAGCTTTAGCCAAAAGACTTTAGTTCCTGTCTCCTCAAGCCTTATATGTCTTTCTCTGCCCAGCCATGTCATTTCCTGTCTCAACCTTCCTAGTGCTGGGATTAAAGGCATGTGACTCCCAAGTACTGGGATTAAAGGTGTGTGCCACCACTGCCTGGCTCTGTTTCTCTCCTAGACTGATTGAATCTCATGTAGTTCAGGGTTGCTTTGAACTCACAGAGATCCAGACAGGTCTCTGCCTCCCTAGTGCTAGGATGAGAGGTGTATGCCATCACTGCCTGGCCTCTATGTTTAATCTAGTGTTCTGTTTTCTGATCTTCAGGCAAATTTTATTAGGGTACACAATATACAAGGCACACAAATACAGCAGATACTTACATTACAATTTATTAAAGTAGCAAAATTACAGTTACAAAGTAGCACCAAAAATTTTTTATAGTTGGGGGTCACGACAACATGAGGACCTGTATTAAAGGGCTGCAACATTAATAAGATTGAGAGCCACTGTCCTATCAGAACACACTTGTTATCTGGTACCAGGCTCTGACTTTGCACTTGCACCAGGGCATACATTTAGATACCCAGAGGCCTGAGGAAGAAGAGGTCAGAGGAGCCTGGGTTCATAGAAAATTCAACCATAACATCCGCTCAAACAGAAATAGAAAAACACAGAGCCTGGGAATGAGTCTGTTTCTTCAACTTAAAAAAAAAAAAGTAAATATATCAGCGTTGTCTTGAGCGTTGGTCTAAAGGTGACGTGAGACCACACACGTGACACCTTGCCACCGGGTGTGTCACTTTTCTTGCATCCATGATTGCTATAATTGCAATTTTATTTGGTCTTTTCTGGAAAGAATAAGTTGATGATCAGTATAAAATGAAAGAAGACAAACCAACAATTCCTCATGCAGGCACATTACCAGGCGATCATTTCAGATTTACTCTCATTCGTTGGCCCTTTCCTTGGGGCTGCTTGGTGGGTCCCGTGCTTAAGATCCACTACTGTGCACAGTGCATCTGTGTCCATGTTTACAATGCTTTTTGCATTTTAGGGTAGAGACAAAGGATCATGGCTTCATTCTTATCTCATGAGAACCTTCCATAACCACTTCTTAAGCTACTACCTTGACAAGCATTTACATATTGAGAGCCTCCCTTGAAAGTATGCATCATACCATAAATTATCTATTGGTTAATACACACTATATGGCCAGCTAAGCTTTCTTGTTGCCCATGTTGAAAGCTTGACTATTTTCACTTAACAGCTGCATGGAGTTCTAGACTTCTAATTCTTAGCTATTCCAGACAAATATTCTCTAAAAAGTCATCAGCGTCTTATTGTTGCTTTAGAGGGGACAGAGAGTACTGTCAAGTCTGAGGGAATATTTTACTGGTTTTAATAATGCAATAACTTTTGAAGAGGTATATGTAATGGTATTGCCAAATTTACAGTTCGGATTAAAAAGAAATATAATCTCAAACAATATTTCATTGTAATATGAGATACTGTGGCATCTTTTCACCTGTGTGGTATTTACAATAACCTCTTCTGAAATCATGTAGCCTGTGTGATTTCAACTATAGGGTAAAGGTAATTTTTGCACATCCTATGCGAAATTCATGTTAGTGTAACTTTTTCTTTGTTGTTAAAATATTTTAGGATATAAAATACACTATTCGTGTGTGTGTGTGTGTGTGTGTGTGTGTGTGTGTGTGTGTGTGTTCAGGTTTACATTCACAAGTGTATACATGTGTGGAAGTCATGAATCGTTGTCTGTGTCTTCCTCAATCACCCCACCCCCTTATTTTCCATGACATTATCTCTCACTGAGCCTGAAGTGCACTGATTTGGCAAGGCCGGCTGGCCAGCATGCCCCAGGTGTCTTTCTGCTTTCTCTGTCACAGTGTCGGGATGACAGGTATATGCTGCTAGGCCTCTTGTTTTAGGTGGGTGTGGGGAATCAAACTCAGACCCTCATGCTTATGCAGCAGAAGGAAGCAATGTACTAACAGAGTCATCTCCTTGGTTTCAGCTACTCATTTTTGATGGGGTTATTTAAAAAGCTAATTTAATATAACTTAGACATTTGGACTGTTTTAAATGTTAAAAATAACATATCTGATTCATTCACTAACCAATAATAGAATAGCCCTTTCAATTTATCCGCATCAAATAGCTTCAGGGAATTCAGCTATGTATTCTAAATCTTGTCAAATCCCATTTAAATTACATATACCATGTATACATAATTCTTACACGCTAAATGGTTGCTAAGACCTGCCATACTTGTCTTAATAATGTCCAACCTGAAAATGCAAGGTTTGCCTAGTGAATGGGATGTGCACTCCAGAGGAGAGAGTCAGAAATGACTCAGCATTCTGGCTGGAAAAACTAAAGGGTGGAGTGGTTGTCAACCAAGACTGGGAAGACTGCTGGTGGGACAGACTAAGAGGTGAGTGAAAGGAATTGCTCTTTGCAAGGCATGATGAATTGGTATTCACATGGAAATGTAGGGTAGGCATTTAGGAGGCTTGCTGCTGGAGGTTATCAGGGAGGTGTGGGCTGGAGGAACAGACAGATGTTACTGAAACAAATCAAGAACCTTGATAGGACCAGTTAGGGGCTGCCAATAAACACAAGATGCAACCAAAGTGGAAAAAGAACTGAGTATGCACCTCTGGAAGGGAGGTGCTGCTCAGAGTGTTAGTCATAATCCCAGAGGTCAGCCAGTCCATCATGTAGCTGTGAGTTTTCTCCAGTCCCACCCAGCCCAGTGGTCCCACAGCTGCTTATAAAATAATCACTCAGAGGCTTAATATTATTTACAGACTGTATGGTCTATGGCAGGCTTCTTGCTAGCTAGCTCTTTCATCTTAAATTAACCCATTTCTATTAATCTATGTTTTGCCACATGGCCATGGCATTACCGGTCTGCTTGCATCTTGCTTCTCCTTCTGTGGTGGCTGGTGTCTCTCTCTCCTCTCCTTTCTTCTCTCCGTATATCTGCTTGCATTTCCTGTTTGCTTCTAAGCTGCCTCGCCATAGACCAAAGCAGCTTTATATATCAACCAATCAGAGCAACACATACTCACAGCATACAGAAAAATAACCTGCAATAGGGATGGTCTGTTTGCAGCAGTGGGAAAGCTGGCTGATCACATCACACAGTGGAATTAGAAAGGAAGGGAACAGGAACTGGAAGCAGGTTTCAAAGCCGATCCTCAATGACCAACTTCCTCTTGCAACACTGCACATCCTAAAGGTTCCATAACCTCCCCAAACAGCACCACAAAATGGGGACCAAGTGGTAAGGTACAGGAGGACATTTCTTTTTCAATCCAACACACCCAGATTCTGATAGAGTTCCCTGTTATTCTCTACAAATCCATGGGTACATTCATTACTTCCTGCATCTTTGTTGGCATTCTGGTCTTTCAAATCCCCACCAATTGGCCTATTCAGCTCTGCTTATACTACTCTTTGGAATATCTACCCTTAGCTCCAAAGTCTTCCATATCCCCCATTCAGAAGAGTTCAGAAGACTCATGTCTTGGCTAGCTTTAACTGACAATTTGTCACAGCCTAGAGTCATCTGGGAGGACATCTTCAGTTGAAGAACTGTGTAGATCAAGAAATTGTCCTGTGGACATATCTGTGGGGAATTGTCTTGACTGTTGATATAGGAGATCCCAGCCTACTGTGGGAAGTACCATCACTAGACAGGTATTCCTAAGAAAGCCAGCTGAGCATAAACTGTCCTTTATGCCAGCCAGTAGGCAGCATTCTCCATGGTTCCTGCTGTACTTTGTGCAGTTAGTTCCTTGGTCTGAAGTGATACTGCATAGAATAGTAAGCAGGCTTGCTTTCAGTTTCTCAATTTCCTGCCTTGACTTTGCTCATTGATGGACTGTGACTTGAACTTCTAAGTTAAAGCAGGTCTTTCCTCCCCAAAGTTGCTTTCTGTCTGAGTGGTTTTGTCACAGCAATGGAGAAGAAACCAGGATAGCTCATGAACTCCATGCCCACGTAGCCATGACTCAGTAACAATTCTACTGTGAGGAAATGCCCAATAAAGGGACATGCAAGGGAGGAGAGATTTATTTAGCTCATGGTTAGACATGAGTTAGCTCGTCATAGTCAGAATGCATGGTAATGTCATGGTGTCAGAGTACATAGCTAGGCTTTCTCAAATCTCAAGACTAGCAATCAGAGAACACTATGGAACGAGGCTGGGCAATAAAACTTTAATGCTCATTCCCTGTGTTCCCCTTCTGCCAGTGAGTCCCTGTAGCATGAATCTTGGAAGGTCTTATTAATAAAATCAAACCCGAGGCCAGTTATTGGGGTGAACACTGGAAGGTCAGAGAAACAGAATAAGCCACAGCTACCTCACCTAGCCGGATCCTCAGCTGGTCTTGTTTCCTCAGACTGGATGCCCCGAGCCCTCATCCAGAATGGGTCTCAGCTGAACTGCTGCTAGAAGCCTGAAAAGCTTAACCAGCCACATGTTTCTCCAGGCCAAAGGCTTCTCCAGGCCAAAGGCCTCTAGTTTCTGTTCCTCACGCCTTATATACCTTTCTGCTTTCTACCACCACTCCCTGGGATTGAAGGTGTGGCTTTCTGGGATTAAAGGTGTGTATCACCGTGCCTGGCCGTTTCCAATGTGGCCTTGAACTCACAGAGATCCAGAGGGATTTCTGTCTCTGGAATGCTAGGATTAAAGGCGTATGCTACCACTGCCTAACCTCTATGTTTAATATTGTGGCTGTCCTGTTCTCTGACCCCAGATAAGTTTATTAGCATACACAATATTTTGGGGAACACAATACCACCACAAGTCCCTTCTTCCCATATGGTCCATAGCCTTCCAAAACAGCACCACCAGTCAGGGGCAAAGTATTCAAACACATGAGACTACAGAGAACATTCCACATTCAGTCCACAACACTTGGCTTATCTAAGATTTAGCTTACAGAGAAAGGCTTTATTTGGAAAATTTTACGACATGGAAGATATGGCATAGACCTTCCTGACAAATGTCTTATGATTCAAAGGTCTGCAAACAGACAAGACCTGACTCAAGTGGAATACACCTCTAGCATGTCCTTTCCTTGAGCATGTTCAGCGGCTTAATTCCTCCTCTGCATGGCTTACCACAGTAATACCATTGCTTCTCTGTCCATTAGATGCAATTTCTCTTCTGCCCTCTGATTCACATGCCAGATGCATGCATACAGATTGTAAAAGCATTACATCATAAAGCCTTACTCCAGCAGTCAACTTTAAATATGAATAACTATTCATCTTTCAAATTATTTCAAACACTATGGGCTCCTTTGCAAAACTCTGATTTTTAATTACATAGGTACACTTGTGTTTGTACTGATAGTTCTTTATTTTTACTATGTGGTATGGAGTAGATCTCTTGAACTTTATCCATATGTCTTACTGGTGAGGTCTATGCTTTGCCCAGTAAATCTGTTCTGCCTCCCCAACTGCAAGCATTGGGTAATCTCTACTCTGTTTTTACAAGTTCAGTCTTTTTATATCCCCAATACAAGTGCCTTGTACTATTTGCCTTTCTGAACCTAGATTTCTTTATTTAGAATGAAGACCCCCAGATTCATCAATGTTGTTAAAATGACAGGCCATTTTGGTTTTTTTATGGATGAGTAGTACTCCATTATTTGGATATACCATGATTTCCTTAGTAGTTCACCTGTGAATGGACACTTAAGTGGACTCTTTGTCTAGGCTGTCATGAATACCATTGCAATAAACATGGGATGGCAGATGTCCTCTGGTACAGTGATGTAATATCCCATGGGTAGATAGACAATGGCGGGACTCTGGAATCACGGGAGTTCTACTTTTAGCCTTTTGAGGAAGTTGAAGTGTGTTTTCCATGATTAATACAACTCATTAAATTCCCACCAACACCACAAGAGTCTCCCTTTGTTCTGTTTCTCCATCAGCACCTGTTATCTGTTATCCTTTTAAAGTAGCCGTTTTAACAGATATGTGATGGCATCATCTTGTGTTTTAATTTGCACTTCTCTGATAGATAATGATATTGAAGGTTTTCTCATTTGCATATCTTCTTTTGAGGACTATCCATCTTGATCTTTGTTCATATCTTAATTGAATTATTTTCCTTATTATTGAGTTGTCCGTGTTCCTTTTATGTTTTGCATATGATCTTCTTGTCAGGTGTATGGTTTGTAAATATTGTCTCTCTTTCTGTGGTCTATTTCTCTACTTTTTAATTGCTTTCTGGGCTAGGTAAAGACTTCTTGCTTTTTATACAATCCTTTTTTCAGATTCTATTTTCATTGGCATGTGTTCAAAAATCATTTTTAGAAAAACATCCCCTATAATGTTATTTATAGTTTACTTTAAACCCACAAATATCATAGGAAAATGTATTATGTGGAAGAAATTATAGGATATTTTACCAAAACCCATGTGGCTTGGTTAACTTTTATTGTTCCATGAGGAACTTAAAGCAAACTTTATATACACAGAGATCCAGGAAGTGAACATGTACCCACAGTAAAGACAGAAACACCAGCTCAATAGACTTACGATGTGCATTACACTGGATGAAAATTTCATGCATGCATTCATATCCCCCTTTCCTGTTACAGTACTATTAGATCCCTGAACTAATACTATCACTCCAGAGGTTTTATGTATGTGTGTTCATGTGCATGCAGCACACATGATATAGTTTTCCATTAGAAATATCCATCCAGCATGCTGCACGACGGAGGTCCACTTCACAACTGAGAAGCAGGCCAAAAAAAAAAAGGGACTGTGAACTAATAAAACACACTCTCAAATTCAATGAGAAACACAGGATGATAAATCCCCCTGTGTAGAAATGCAGTCATTTCTATTTCTTTATTAGAATTCAGTTTATATAACTAATTGAACCTGTAGATTCTATCAGACTTCTCTTTAAGGTTAGCCAAGTGGGAGCAAAAGCCATTTGAGAAACTCAACTAGCTGTCTTCGAAACGAAGTAGCAAGCCTTGACACAAGCCCTCAGCAGCCGAACTTGACTCAGTTTCTCTGTGAGTGTTGTTCCCTATAAACCTCGGTAGGTTCTCCCTCCACCAACAGCATCTGGAGCACCAAGTCTTTACTTAACCATTTTTTTCCGTGTAAAATCTAAAATGAATAAAGAAATATGCTAGAAAGAATCATCATTCACATTCACCCAGGAAATAAGCTGTCTTCAGGAACCTTCTGGAAGCTGTTTGCCTCCCATTTGGGCAGCAACATCCATGCTCACTATTTGGGAACCATATTTCCATCATTTGTATCTGTCTCCTCAAGTCTGTCTGGTCATCTTCTGGAAACTGTGTTAGGAGGGGCTTGTTTCTCTTTCCAAAGGAAGCAAAGCTCTAGGTCTAAATGGTAATTTTCCTTAAACCACCAAATTTGGCTTCTCTACATTTGAGACAGCTCAGAGGGTAAAGGCAATTGGGGCCAAGGCTGACTACCTGGGTTTGGGTTTGATCCCAGGAACCCAAGTGATGAAAGAAGAGAATAGACTTCCACATGTTCTCCTCTGATCTCTCCACAAGCATCATGGCATGTAGGCTTACACCACACAACACACACACACACACACACACATACACACACACACACATACACACACACACACACACACACTGAAAAGGGAGATTTAATAGAGAATCTTATCTTTTGCCTCAAATGCTTTACACTTTATTTTTTTCAAAAATAACATATAAAATTCATTATGTATATGGACCCTCTTCCCAGTAAGAAAAATGCTTCCTTGATAAAGAATCATTTAGCCAGCTTAAAGCCAATGCAAACTAATTTTTCTCATTTGTTCAAACTTCCACAGTCCTGGGGTCATGGACAGCATTCTGGCAACCACTTGGGTACCAATACTCTTTAGATACCAAGGGATGAAGCTTTACCTCTTAGCCACTTCCTCTTTCTAATCAGCTTGTCTACTACAAGCGTTATTAACAGCCAATCTGTTAGATACACAGTACCCGGCATGGCTGGTGATGATTCTTCATTTACTGAGTTATTAGGTGATAAATTTAGATATCTTATACATATTCTCTTTCCATAGCTCTGCTCACGGTGATTTTTAAGTGAGTTTTAGAGATTTTATTTAATGATTTTGTTGGTGTGTCTGCAGTGCATACAGTGTTGGGTTTCACAGGGGCTGTGTCTCTATGTGAGTACATCACGTGGTTTGTCAGAATTTACTCTTCCCCGTCTCTCCCATTAGTGCTCTTTCCCCGTGGTGCTGTTTTTTGATTTCTCTGTTACTTGAGAACGCTGTGGGAGAGGAAGAGCTTTGTGAAGGGGCTTCTCTTGCTCCCTGGTACAGGATCAGTTGTTTATTTGATCTGCAAGAAGTACTCCCGAGACCAGCACTGAGGGCATCCTGCCGCTAAGACTCTCTTCTCCATTTTACTGATTCTCTGAGTATCTTGAGTGGGTTCTGGAAAATGAACAGTTCATCATAATCCCCAAACTCCTACCTCTGACATTAAGTCCCAGACGTTTCTGACCTAATGGGAGACTAACAGCTCTGGAATTTTGGAGAGCAGTGGTAAAATATTATACCTCTATTGCAACAGGAAAAGGAGAAAGCAAGACTGACTGTGTCATGGGTTTGTGGGGGCTTCCATCACTCTTCATTCTCAGTAGTAATCTCCAAACATGGAATTAAATGGGTCAGCTGAGACATGAAATAAGCTTCTATGGAGATCAGTTATGCGATTCACACAGAGCCCAATCATTCCTTCTAATACTCATTTTATGCCCACTAAATCATTACCTTCATTAACAGTGATTAAAACAGCCAGAGAGCTGGCAGAGCTAGGCTCATTCTCACATCTTTCTAATGACTTGAGTCTAAAGCACACTTCTGGGAAAATGAACTCTTCTCGAAGCTCCTAGACACAAAGGACACAGAAGACTCACTGTATATGCAGATGTAAAACAAAGGCTACACGAAGTATTGGGTTTTCCTAAGTTGATTAAGTTAAAATTGTTCCCAGCATAAGTTTATTTATAGAGCCAATTTATGTGCATAAAATAATCAATGGATTATAAGAGGTTCACCAGAAAACACGATACTTTCATGTCGGTCACACCCCTTCCTTTTGTCCTAAATGAGGGGTCTGTCTGCACACTGAGCCAAGAGCTCACTGGTAATGCCAATTGCAGTAGAGGAAGTTGATCTGAGACAGTTCAACACATTTTCAGGAGATAGCCAACTGTCCCTGTTCGGTCACATGACTCATGAGCTTTGTAAGATGTGGTGACACATCCTTACTTGCCCAAGGGTGACCCTACAGGGGAGTTCCATTCATATATCTGACTAAGGACCACAGAGATGTTTTCTGAATGAATATTTCTGAATGAACACAACTACAAATTGACTTTTTACTTTTTAGATGTTTACACAGTTTGCAAATGCAGGACAAAAGAATTATCTAATCAGCAAGTCTGTAAAGTCTTGAGGTCCCTCGATTATCATTTCCACTTGGGGCAGTTGGTTTAATGTGATGATCATTCAGTTGTTGTACTGCTAATTGAAAGAGAGGAATCTTAAAAAAACAAACTCACCAAAGGAGGAGAAGTATATGATGATTTCAAAGAAATAGGGATAAAGTAACTAAAAGATAATATATAAAAATTGCTCTAAATGAACTATTTTGTCTTTAAATTCTTATTTCAGTGACAACAAAGGATTGGAATCAGAGCTGTTGTAAATATAAATATTGTGCTATTTAAAAATAATTCCTTTTTATCTTCATTTCTTCTCTCTTCCCTCTATAAGCTACATTTCAAAGTCCTGTGTCTCTATGAACAGCAGCTCCCCTGAGCTATTATCATGTGATAACCCCTCTTCACAGTCCCAGAGGCTGAACTATCAGGCTGGGAAACAGATGTGATAGGAAAGTTTAGCATGTGTTTTCTCTTTTAAATGAAATGCTAATTTGGCAATGATGCTGCTTGACCCAATTGATGCCATAGCTGTGGGGACCGAGCAGAAGTTTGTCAAGGGATATGGAATTTACTGCTAAATCTGCTCACTTACCAATTTCATTGTACTAATTTAAAGAAATGGAGAAATCTGTGTCATCTTGGGATTTCAGTTCAAACAAATTGCAAATATAACAGCTTCCTGCATTTGCCCTCATTTAAACGTTCATTTGCTTTTTGAAACTGTCAGCATGCCACCAAAAAGCATAATGTGGCACTCTCTGAAGAATGTTGCATCTTCAGAGTGGCGAGATCTCCCAGTCCCTGTGCACCAAGGATGGGCCAAAGGCCTGAGTAGTAGAGCAGAGCGTTTTAAGAAAGGGGGTCAGTTGAGAGGCAGCAGGAAGGGCGAGCAGTTTCAGAACCAATTCAAAGGTTGAGAGCTAAATAGGAAGATGCACCTTCCTTATTCTGAGACAAAAAGGCAGAATGTGGGTCTTGAGGACCTACAGAATGGAAGACATCTTAGAGGGATTTGAATATGTGAATTCAAATCTTTGCAACTCTAGGCTTTATGGCATAGAGAGCTTTAAAGTACAGGACAGGGAACATGTTGAAAAGAAACAGAGGAAGAAATAAAACACAGTAGTAAGGAAGAGAAGAAAAATTAACAAGAGATACACAGATGATAAAGTTTCATGTTTAGGCTGGAGAAAGAAATGGATGCTCTGGAGGAAACATAGCTGTGCAGAGATAGAGATCTGGATGCCAAAGAGGGGAGATGAACCAGAGAACTGCTTCTGGAACCATCTGAGGGCCAATGGCCAATGAAGCTTCAAATCAAGAGCACTAGGAGGAATTAAACAAGGCCACACTGGGTGCCACACAGTAGGGACACAGCAGGAGCTAAAGAAAACACAACAATGAGAAAGTACTTTGATGAAGAAAGGAGAGAGTGAGAGCTGCAGAAGAGAGGCTCAGAAAATGAACAAAGGAAAAAAAAAGGAGAGGCAGAGATGTTCGGATACAATTTGAAAAAATATCCCATGCCAGACAGTGGGATATTGACCCTAGGCATGACTGGATACTTTGAAGACTTGTTCTTTGAATAAAGAATGTACATATGAAGACAGGATTATTTCAGCCTGAGGATTAGTGCAGTGGAGGTATATGTATAAGCTGAAATGAAAGAGACCTAGCTCCAATCCCTTGTGTTCCCCTCTTGGTTGTGGAAAAGGAATGGCAGCTATGAAACTTGTTGGTGAAATGGCTTTGTTACAGCTTCACAGTATGTCAATCATCTTGGACAAAATTAAGAAGGACAAAAGGTCCCACAACATAATCTGAGAGGAAGCACACAGTAGGGAGGGAAAAAACCCTTCCTCATGTCTAGTGTCACCCAGAGTGTGACAGGATAACTGACTGAGAATCCATAGGCCATTGATGGTAACTGTGAAAGCTGAGAAAGTATTCTGTCCCATACAGTTGAAAGAGTACTCAGTTCTCAAACAGAAACTTTTGGGTGTAATTCTGAACATCCTCTTTCTGGTAGCATGGAGTTGAACAAGGGTCTGTCTTGTTGCTGGTCATGTGGAAATGTTTTTGGAGAGGACACTCCCAAGAGAGCTGACACAATTCATTTCCTGAGCATTACTGTAACCCTGCTGCCTCTGTGCTGGGGATACAGCAGGAACAGCCTGGAATCTGCATGGCCTGGAGCTAACACTTTAAGAGGAACCCAACTGACTAGGAATAATATGCAGATACGTGAGTGTGGCTAAGAAATCTAAAGGCAAAATCAGAAGAGAAGTCTGATGTTTTAAGCAGAGTTTGCACAACTTGAGGAGTCCAGTAGGATCAGTGTGTCTCAGAAGTGTGTGAATCCTTAGAACGAAGTAGAATTTTTATCAGACAGACTAAGAAAAGGGTAGCCAGAACTCTAAGTTTTAAGACAAATGGAGATAATACAACTTTGGGGGAAACAATTTACTGTGTGTAAATTGAGATTATTGCATTGTTAGGCAAGACTAATGTTGAGCTAAATACTGTGACATCATGATACAGCACTGTGGCTATATGAGAGGAAAACACACCCTCAGAGCTGTGCAATGTTGAGCACAAATGTCAGAGAGGACTCTGCTACTCCAGTGGTTCTGGACAATTCTTACCGGTAAACTGGGTAGGCTTAATTTAGGAGAGAGTACACACAACACTGTTGCCATCCTTGGCTACCATGGGGAGACCATAAGGATTGCTGTGTGCATGTCACACACTTGAGTAGAGTTTGAGCTCAGGCTTCAGAGTCAGACCTGAGTTTGAGTGATGATAACTTGTTCAGAGATACTAGGATGTCAGTCACCCTCTCTAAGGCTTTGGGTCAAAGGAGCAATATCTGGGCTACTCAATCCAAAATTGTATGACACTGTTGGGGACAAAGCCAGTTTCCATTGTCACATTATCACATTCTTCTCATTCTTTTATGTGAAAAGTTGGAGTAAGGACAAAAGACAAAGCTCATGCTAGTCAGTCATTATGTCATGAAGAACTTCCCCCAAATTCTATTGGAATTACTAAATAATATTGCCTAGTCCACCCACCAGCATTCACAATGTCTGGTCAGGTCTCCACAACAGGGCTTCGGAATCCAGAGTCAATCAAAGTCAGATTAAAAATTTAGGGAAAAGATGCAATAACCACACATGGATGTTTCTTCCTTACCATCCCCCAAACTGTGTCCTAGGTAACCTGCATGCATGACATTGACATTGCACTGTGTATCATAAGTCATCTAAAGATCAGTTAGAGCATGTGAGGGGATGCCCACAGTGATCCAAGGCTATACCTTTCCATACTTGAGCTTGCACAGATTTTGATACGGCAGGGAGTCACAAAACCTGTCACCCTCGAGTCCTAGTAATCTGTCATAGGACACATCCTTACCAGATACGAGGCCAAGGTTCTTCAACTACAGAGTGGGGGGGGTTGGAGGCCATCAGAAGAAGGCTTTGCTGCAGTTTCATGTCTGTGCCAATGAAGCACAAATGAACAGACCAGAAGGAGCGCGCTTTATGCATTTCGATGCGATTATAAAACCCTGACACGCCGGGCGGTGGTGGCGCACGCCTTTAATCCCCGCACTCGGGAGGCAGAGGCAGGCGGATCTCTGTGAGTTCGAGGCCAGCCTGGGCTACCAAGTGAGTTCCAGGAGAGGCGCAAAGCTACACAGAGAAACCCTGTCTCGGAAAAACCAAAAAATAAATAAATAAATAAATAAATAAATAAATAAATAAATAAATAAA
>CABHPH010140020.1:23495-42080 GCA_902168325.1 Peromyscus nudipes
AAATAAATAAATAAATAAATAAATAAATAAATAAATAAATAAATAAATAAAACCCTGACACAGGAAGTACTGAAAATGGAACAAACACACAAGACCTGAAGGTTGGCTGTCGCCCTGCTGGCTGTGCCTGCCCTGCTGAAAGTTTTCCAGAATGTTCTTGAGGTCGTCTTAGCCCTCTGAAATGGGCTATTTGGTCTGTTGGGAGAGAAGGCCAAGTTAGGATCATCAGTTAAATAGGTCAGACAGGTCAACAAAGTTATCTCCGTTGTGTGATTGTGTTTCTTATTAAGAAAATGGGATACGAACAATGGGTCAGCATCAAATCGCATCTTGTTGAGTTTGGAATGGAGTGGAGGTGGGGCTGTGGGGAAGAACTTGGCAAGAGATAATACATCCCAAAGAGACTGAAGAGAGTGCACAAAGAGGAAAATATATTACTTTATATATTTTCCATATATTATTCAAGGAAGGCTTAAAAACATGCAGTGGAATTGAACTGATAAGAAGATTTAGAATATTTTTAGAGGATGCAGTAAGTTACTTGGATAAAGTAAACATCACAATGTTTATACAAAGTGGTATTCAAATACAGTTCAGAATTTCAAGGAAAAAGCATATCTGTACAAAACACAAAAGAGGCTAAAATACAGCACACTCACACACAGTTAGTGAGATGAGCTGAAGAGAAAATGAGCAATGGTTCAGAGGAGAAAGTACAATATAATTATAAAAAGTGTCATTACCATGATTTAGTAGATACATAAGGTTCTGAACAAGCCTTCTAACGACCTTGAGTCACAAGAAATGTGTTCACAGGGTCATTTTACAAGGTTGGGATCTAGCTGAGAACTGTGCATATAAGGACAGCTAATTTACCTGGAAAACCTTGCCCAGGATGAATATAATATTTATGTAGAGAAATGGTCCAATATCAGATACTTTTGATGAACAATCTGAACATGGGCAGTGTCTTCAGTACCTGGAGCCTCCTGGAGAAATCTAAACAAGCCTTGAAGCTTAAAGATACTCTTCACATATCTTAAAAAGAGGTCAACATAGAAAATTAAAGAATTTTAAAATTATGGAGAGCAATGTAATAAGAACAGAAGACAACCTGAAAATAAAAAGTTAACATGCTATCTATCGAGGAAGCGGTGATAACTAGACAAATTTTCATAATCATTTACAGTCTAGAAGATGGTCAGTTCTGATCAGGTTCTGAGATGAAGCTATTATCACTAAATCATACTTGTCCTTGCATGTCCTTTTCTTTCAGATGCTATGCTTCATGTCTAACATAAGGTTGCAGTAGCAGATTGGGTTAAATGTAGTTCTGATCTTATGTAACTGACTGCATATTACACTCACCATACATATTAAAAACCCAAAACGTGAATCAGCCAGAACCTGGATTCATAATGTACTATAGACTACACCAAAGGCTGGGTCCTTGATGTGCTGGAACCTGCTCACAGGACTCTGAACAGCGTCACTGTGGCACAACCTCCTGCTGATTCTATTAGGCTTCTAAGTTTCCACTCCACTCTGATATCCACAGTTTCCTTTCTTCTGCTGGATTAGTGTTTAGTTTATGAAATGAAATTAGTACTTTATTTAATAGAGCATGTGTACAAAGAGGTCTCCCAGCACTACTTCTCTGTGACCCACAAATTCTTGTACATTATTATTACATTTCCTTTTTTTAAAGTATTTTCTAATTTCCCTTGTGATTTTCATAATTAGGATATGGTTAACTTTAACGTGTTGTTGCATTTCCACACATTCAAATGTTCCAGCCTCTCTGTTGCTTTATAGTCTCATTCTTATTCTGTTGTGATTAGAAGAAAACATTCTGTGTAATTCCTGTTATCTAAAATTTATTGTCTTTTTTGTGACATAACTTACATAAAATGTCTGCAAGTCCTGGGGAAAATGTGCACTCTGCTGTTGTTGGTCTTTGGTATGGCCTGAGTCCTCTGCCTTCTTACAGATTATCTCTGTATTATTCTGTCCATTTTTAAAAATCAGTATTGAAATAGTAAATCATTATTGTACAAATGTTCATGTTAACATTGGCTTCACAAAATTTAAGGATATGAAGATTATTTTCCTGTTTTAATGCTATTGACTTGGTCTTTTATCGTTAAACATTATTCCTTTTCTTCTGGAATAGCTGTTGACTTAAAATCTGATTTTAATGTAGGTGGTGTACTGGCTGGTTTTCTGTATCAACTTGACACAGGCTAGTATCATCAGAGAGGAAAGAGTCTTAGTTGAGGAAATGCCTCCATGAGATCCAGCTGTAGGGCATTTTCTCAATTAGTGATCAATGAGGGAGGAAGCACTCATGGTGGGTGGTGCCATCCTGGGGCTGGTAATCCTGGGTTCTATAAGAACGAAGGCTGAGTCAGCCATGTGAAGCAAGTCAGTAAGCAGCACCCCTGCATGACTTCTGCATCAGCTCCTGCATCCAGTATCCTGTCCTGTTTGAGTTTCTGTCCTGACTTCCTTCAATAATGAACAGCAGTATGGAAGTGTAAACCTAATACACTATTTTATATATTCTCCCCAACTTGTCTATTGGTCATGGTGTTTCACCGCAGTGATGAAAACCCTACCTAAGACTGGTAGACACAGTGGACCTCTTTGAAATCATGTGTCTGGAACAACTTTGACTTCAACAGGCTCAGGCCTTTGACTTACAGTGAGCCTCAGGTAGAGAGAGTAGGAGACGGTGAGTCACATCATGTATTAAGGCCATTCTGCTAATGAATGATCTCATTTGCTCCAACGTAGTTAAAATAGAGGAAACTATAGGTTATTTTCTTCTCAGTTTTCTTTTCTGTCACGGTATTTATGGCTCTCATTTTCTTACTTTGTTTCTTTAGTTTTAGCTGATTTGTATAGGACACAGTTTGCTTAATTCTCATTTTTGCTTTTTTTCCATGTTATCCTTATATCTTCATTGTGGTTGTGGTTGAATTAGTTCATAGTATCCTAAAGAGATTCACTTGAATTGACAGCAGCTTGATTTCAATCACAGGACACTGTGAGTTTGTTGCAGGGTCCTTTCACTTCAACCTGAATGGCTCCTATTCATACATTTGTAGGCCAGGCCTGTAGCTGCTCAACTACATAGGATTCATCTTTCTTGGAAAGTCTTACTTTTTCCCTAACCTTCAGAAAAAAACTGCATTTTATCTGATATAGAAGTGTAGAGTTATCAATTGACAGTTTTTTTTTTCTTTTATGTACTTTAGCTGTAGGATTTCACTGTGTTCTTGCTACTGTGGCTTCCTTTAACAAATCCCCTGATATACACAAACTGAGCTCCCCCTGTATGTGACAAGTTGCTTTTTCTCTAGCTTTTTCTTCTGATCTGTGAGGAAACTTTACTTTGCAACCTTATTACTCTCTCAATTCCCAGTCAAGCTGATGTTTTTCAGTTTGTTAAAATTCGTGCATTGTGTGGCTTGGAGTGTTGACTCCTGTGCCCCTATACCCTGAACATGTTGTGCAGAAGACCCAACAGTCTGTGCTATAAATATTACAATGTTGTCATGGCAGTCTGTATTAGAGAATTTTCTGGAAGGAACCTAAAGAGAAGTCAAGGTGTGAAGCAGTTTAAATTCTTGCATTTTACTTTCTCTCTCTCTCTCTCCTCCTATTTCTATACTTTTCTGGCTAGTGGATTTTTAGATGAATATGCAAGTTTGTCAGCAATGAAAAATGAGCCATTTCCCTTGTTAATTGATGCAGTTTTTATAAAAAGCCACAGTAAGCTCCTTAAAAAATGGAATTTAGTTACCAAATTTAGGTTTCCAAACCTAGAAACTAAGTAAAATGCCCCCAAATCCCTGAATTAGGATAAGCTAAATTTGCCTTCAGTGTGACTACCGCATCTATTTATTGATATAAAAGATTTTGGCTGTCATAAACACCCTTGAAGGAATGAGTTTCGTACATTTATGTCCCATTTTGTGTGCTGTAGTTTTATTTTACTAACCATTTTTCTTCTTCCATTGAGCTTCACACATTTTGAAGACTACATGTCCCCAATTCCAAAATTCTGTACCAATATCAAAAATGATTGGTAGAGGAAATGCGTTAGATGAGATATCAAAATATTTATCAGGGCAAGATCAACACAACACTTGAAACCCTGTGAATATAATTCAGAATTACATATTCAAATGACAGCATGTCCCTAGCAGCTAAAGTGCACCTGATAAAATTGAACATGTGATAAAACTTGGTTAAAGGTGTGTTTGGATGATGTTCTAACTTGACACTGAGCACATGTGTTCCACTCCAAAGTTGATACCCTTCATAGAAGTCATGAAAGATGTAGCAAGAGCCAGCAGTGAATATACATGCTTTCATTACTTAGCTTGCAGCCTGAGAGTGCCTTGTGGTCATGAGAATAGTAAAATGACAGATGAGAGTGATGGCTCAGTGACTGAGAACATATACTGCTCCTACAGAAGACCTAAGCTTGATTTCAGGCACCTACACTGGGCAGCTCACAACCACTCATTATATCTCAGCTCCACTGGATCCAAAATGTTTTTTGTCCTCCATTGACACTGCACCACATCTGCACCAAATCTCTCTCTCTCTCTCTCTCTCTCTCTCTCTCTCTCTCTCTCTCTCTCTCATACACACACACACACACACACACACACGATAAAAATTAAAATAAAATATTTAAAAAAAATAGTAAATTGTTTGAAAGTTAGGGTTGGCAAAAGTGTCAAGAAGCAAATGTCTCACCATTAACTGTTTTCATTGCTCAATTCTGTACTAAAGAAAGGAAAGCCTACCCCCTCAAAACAACTATGAGACAGTCATCATTGTGAATATTACCTAAAACTCTACTTCTCAGAAGTTCAGTTTGATTTTTAAATCTATATCACAAAAATTGCTAGACTTAATGACTAAGATGAAGTAAGTTTGAATTCTAATTTCTCTATAAATTTATTATTCATATTTTTAGGTTAATTGGGTGAAAGAATTTCCCTGGGAAGATGTAACACACGCATACACACATGCACACACACAGCCACACACATATGCACATACACCCATACACACATACACACATACAGCCATGAGAGACAGAGAGAGAGGGAGAGAGAGAGACAGAGACACACACACAGAGAACCCCCTAAGAGTGAACAAAGTACAGATTGCACCGAAGTCCAATTTGGGAACAGTGACTTTGTACAAGGGATACTGCCAGGAGTATGGGTCAGGGCTTACCTACAGTAACAAGGAAGACTCAAAAGTTGCATCTTTGAAAATCACACCCCAACATAGGTGAAAACTTATGAAAGCTGCGTTCAAGGAGCCATTTACACAGCTCTGCAGATGGGCTGGTCATTCTCCTCCCCCAGTAAAAGATTGCTGCTACTATTGAGCTGGGGAGGGGCCTTTGACAATCTCACAAGCTCTGCTTTACCAAACATCTGAGGGAATATTTCAGTTTCCAAGAAGAATGGGCAAGAAATGGATGCATTGTGAAGGGCAGATTATATTAATTAGACAGTGGCTAACTATTTTGCCTACATTTATTTATTTTTTTTTAATTTGAGCACTGGTCTTGTTTTCCTGTCTGTCTATACACATATAACACAAACTCTTACTTGCACAATACAAAATCATCTCCACTTCTGTTAGAAAGCCTGGTTTCTTTTAAAGTTGAAACCCTCCTCTCTGGCCTGGTGACATTATGTTCCTTTAGGAAAAAACATCTCGTATGGTTTGGGGCTAAACATCCAACAGGCTATAACTTAAGTATACAGTGGGATTGCCTAAATGCTGGAATGTTCATATGAGAACAAACTTAATTTATTTATCGCCCATAAGTGTGTACAATTCACTCCCCTGAAGCAGGTCTTACACATATGCTACATATAAAATATGAAACTCTGTGGGATTTGTTAAGAAGTGATGACAGTTGAGTTTGATCTCACAGAAGATGTCTAAGAAGGAAAAACAACACCTTTAGAAGATGAATGTTTCAGTGCTGAAGATACCGCTTTTGGTACTTTATAACAAGCATGTTCTCTACAACTTCATAATTTTAGAAACTCACATTTGGTGAGTCAATAAAAATTTACACTTTCTGGAAAAACCCTACCTCCAAAATTATCCACCAGAAAATATAACTATTTTGAAAATATAAAATATCTTGAAATTATAAAATCAAAGTAAAAAATTTTTAAGTAGATTTTACTGTTATGGGTCAGGGACAACTGTGTTACCCATTTGTCTCTTTTGCTACCAACATGTCTGTCCTGGGGGGAGGTGACACATTGCCAATCAGAGTAAATATGGAGGTAACGCACTCACTGGCAATTTGAGCATCCCTGGGAACAGAAGCTCATTGAGGAATTGCTAGTTCAGTTTGGCCTGTGGGAATGCCCATGAAGGATATTTCTTAATTGGGTTAATTGAGGTGGGAAGGCTCACTCTGATGCAGGTGACAACATTTCATTGGTTGGGTCCTAGAGGGTGTGAAGTGTGTAGAGTGGGTTCTGGGCGAGAGCATAAGTGCCTTTATTTCCTCTCTCTGTTCATGACTGTGGATTCAAAGTGATATCAGGCACCTGAACTACGGCTCACTTGCTATGAAGGACTATACCTTAGAACTGCAAGCTAAAACGAACCCTTCTTCCTGAAACTGGATTTTGTCAGGGTGTTTTATCACAGCAACATAAATAGAATCAGGACAGTGAAGGGGTAAGTTGAGAAAGCCAGAGGGAGAGATTGACAGATGTGAGTGAAAGCTTGCAGATAGACTGCAAAGAAGCCCCATTCCTCATCCTTCTAGAGGCCAAAGGAACTGCCTTGGTCTCTCAGATTCTGTCTTCATGTCCTGCACTGTCCCAGAGACATCTTATGACTTGACTACCTTTTCCTAAATCACCCTCAATGCTTACCCCAGAAGTTCACCAGAACCTGCCTGACAGAATTTCCTCTTTCATTGCCTGCTTAAAGGTCTGCTTTTCCTCTCCTATTTAGAGGATTTCTGTAAGATTTCCTCAGGAACTGGGTGTCCATGTTTATGGCTTCTTTTGTCAACTCCACCCTTCTTCCTGAGCATCACACCTTCAGTTCTCTCTATTGTCTGTACCCCAGAACTGGACAGGTCTATGAAGCACACTGACCTTAGATCTTCACATTGGGGGGGGGGGAGTGCATCCCCAAACCTGCTACTCACCTAGGTCTAGACATACAAACCAGTGTCTCGCACATGGTAACTCAGTAGATCCCCGGCAGGGGTAATGGTCTCAGTTGAAGAATAGGGAATGGAGTAGCATGTTATACCTAATCCCTGTAGACATCCTCACTGTGATTCATCCCTTCTCCTAAGAAAATGAGGAGACAACTGGATTCCATCAACTTCTGTATGGGACATCTCATCCTGTGCAGAGGGTTGAGGCTGTGGCTGACTTGTGGTCAAGCTCTGACTCATCAGCTTCCTCCCCTGGAGCTGAAGTTCACATACCTGGGCCTTGCAGACATCATCCCCTGGATAAACTATCTGCAAGGTGAAGGACTAAGGCAGAGACAAGCATCAGAAGAAGAAATGTGTGGCCAGTTCCTAGAACAGTCCCCATGCTCAATCTCCACAGAACTAAAAGCTGCTCTGGTCTAGAAGTGTTTGGGTGGTAGATCTGTGTTTTCATGAGCCCCCTTGCTGTATTTTGATAGCTTTCTCTGTCTGAAATTTTATTTCTATGTGTTATGCTTTATTTCAGATTTGTTTAGGATTTTTAAAATGTTTCTTGAATAATGTGGGTCACATCACACACGACAACATTTGGAAATGGAAGAAAGATGACTTAAATTAAGTTCCCTGGTGATGGGTCACCATGCTAAAATTGCTATGGCTATGTAAAGCATGATTAAAATGAGTCATCTGAGCTGAAGCTGCAGATAACAAGACCTTCTAGAAGTTTCCTAACTGAGCTTGGTGACATTCACAGCAGGGACCCTGGAGAAAGAGATTCTCAGGCTTCTTTTATGTATCCCTACCAGCCTCTAGAAAGACACTAGATATAGTTTCTACCATTTGACTTTAAAATTGCCTGCCCTCTACATGAACTGGATGATGGAGACTGCATTTGTTTTTAATCTCTACCCACACAGCCATCTTTGATATAAAAATGGTCTCTCTTCTCTAAAGACTAGCTGTCACTACCCCAAGCAGAGAAGAGAGCCTCTCTCTCCTCATTCTCAGTCTTTACTGAGTTCTGGATTTCTCTGCCAGTTTTGCATTTCTGTAGTAAAATATGTGAGGTAGTCAACCTCTGAGAAAAGGGGTTGATTTGGGCACAAAGTTGTGAAACTTTCAGTCCATGGTTGGCTGAATGTGATGTTTTGGGACCTGTGCTCAGGCAGCAAACCCTGGTGGGGCTCATTGAATTCAAAGCTGATCACCTCTTGGTGTGCAGAAGCAGTTAGCGGGAGAGAAAAAGAGGAAGAGAGGCAAACTCATTGCCTTTTTTGAAAGCATGTTCCCAATAAAATTGAAGTCTACTAAGCCTATCTCTCAAAGGTTATACCAAGTCTCAGTAGTACTGAGCTAAGGGCCAAGCCTTTGAGGAACTTTCTAGTTCCAAAACAACAACTCTCTTGGAAGTGGGCTGAGTAGTAAGAAAATGGAATTCTGCATCTGGGAAGCTCACCAAGCAGCTCCCGGAAGGTCTGACTCATGAGTGACATTACAATTAGTCACAAAGGCATGATGGGTAGGGGTGGGAGAGGGGAGTGGCAAATGAGATTTCAAAGTTATTGTCCTTGATAAGTATTTCTGGGTTCAACAGAGAAATTGTCATGAAGTAAGGGCCACCCTGCCTCATGGCAGAACCCCAGAGTCATGACTTGGACATTGAGATGCATCATTTGTATCTAGACATAAAGACAGGTAAACATAGTTGCAGAGACAGATGGGAAGACAGAAATATGCATAAGTGAAAGCTACAATGTGCAGAAATATATATGATATATATATATATATATACTAAAGTTTATACTTACATACAATTGCATGAAATGTGTAAGTTTAAAAATATCTATACCAAGACATACACTTCATATATTTCGCTTCTGGTTCTTTTAACTATTCTCAATTTTGGCGACTATTTCTCCACTCTTTATGTGACAATAGTGGACTTTAAAAACCCCTATTTGAGTTATCTTACAATAAGACTATATTTTAACTACTAAACAAAATAGCAAAATACATCTATTCTAAAATAATACCTACTAGGGTCATAAAGCCATAATGATCGTGGCTAGGGTTAGGGTTAGAGTTAGGTAGAGCCTTCTTCTTGTCGGTCAGTGTTACATTCTGTTCCCTGCAAGGTGTCGGGATGCAGACCAGCTATGAGGAGGGAAAGGAAGAGAAACAGTGCTGAGTCATAAAAGGGTTTTCATGGTTGCCCATGGTCTCCACCTAGGAGGCTGGACTAGCACTGGTGAAGGAATCCTATTTGCAATTTCTCTAACTCCTTTGGCCCCTATGGCTCACTTCCTCAGGGTTGCTTGTCTGTCTACAAAACCCACAAACTTTGTTCAGTGTCTGTTTAGCATCACTGACTATCCTTAGCTTAAAAGTTTCATCAGGGAACAGACTCCATCTTTTGCACCCATGTGCTCATTTACACCTCATAGCGCGGGTGGAGGGTAGGTGCTCAGCGTTCACTGGTGTTAGGAACCTACTGGGGGTGGAGGCAGACACAGGAAGCACAAGCAGAAAACTCAAAATGGGTTCTGGGAACAAGTGGCGAGAGGTCCCAGATGGAAGGGTCCATGTGCCAGCTCTATAGTGAGGAAGGGTGTGGGAGATGCATGAGCAAGAACTCACTCACCCCAGGAATCCATGTAAAATCACCATCAAGAGGAGCTCTCCAACTCCAAGCTCAGCTTCAGATGCAAAGCAAGGCCTTCTAGGACCTCCTCAGGGAACACAATGGAGAAAAATGCTGGCTTATGCAAAAGCAGAGACTCGGGCCACATCAGCAGAAGTGAGGATAAATAAGTGTGATATCAGAGTCTCCAGAAACACAATGAGCACATGTAGAAATGATGACATATGCAAAACAGGGACTCTGGAGGTTGTCACAGCTTTAAAGAAGGGTCAACTGCCTGTCAGTTTCCAGGGCTTTGGAGTAGGGTGGGAGTGTTGACGGAAAATTTAAAGAACAACACCACCTGTGCTTTCAGACAGTTGAGCACTGGCATAGTCCCCCTTAACCACAGGGATTTTCTCATAATCCCAAATTAACACTCCAAACTACAGACAGGATAGAACCTTGGGCTATTCACTATTCTTCTATATACATACTTAGGTTTATTAATAGGCTAGGCACCTAAGAGAAGAACATCCATCAGTAATAGTGAAGTAGAATGATAATAACAACATAGTGTATTAGTGTTATGGAATATGGATTTGATCTAGATAAAAAGCAAAGAAAAATTAATATTTTAAGACCAATATTAACAGTGAGTAACTTAGAACACAGAAAGTATAACCATGGGGAAGGGGGTGTACTCCAATCTCCAGGGACACACCCTGCATTCTATTCTCTGTTCCATCATTGGTTAGTTCAATGTGTGTAAGCAGGTAGTCTTGCCTATCTAGGATTATATTTTCTTTCCTATAAAACCGGAGAATGACTCTAGATGACCTTTCTCTAGGGGAAAAACTAATATTTTCTACACCATGGGTATCACTTTGACCTCCATAATAATAACTATTGTCATCTGGGTTCATGGAGGAGGAGGTCAGAAAAGGCTGCTGAAAAGAAACACAAGTTCCTTGTGATGCCAGTGATCGGTGTCTTGAGATGGTGGTTAATTTTACCAGCTGATTTAGTGCGGAGGGTGAACCATGATACTACTTCTTCAAAGTTAATTAATATGAATGACTTCACTAAAGTGACTTAAGTTACACTATTAAGCCAAAAACTGATTTTTCTAGTACTTGCTTCCTTAGATTGGAACCTGTAGAATGAAAATCCTCACCTTTTGCAGTGAGGGGGAAGGGCAAAATAGTAAAAAGCTCATGGGAAACACCACAATGTCTCAGTCAGCCACAAATCCCCATATTTATAGATAATAGATCATCATCATTTGTTAATGAGTTTTGCATCCTACAGGAGAGCCTGTGTACCAGGGCCTTCCAATAATATGGGAAAAGCTCTAGTGGGGTGTTCATTTGTGTGTATGTATATGTATATGTATGTACCTCTGCGTGGCTGTATGTCTGTGTGTATCTCTGTGTGTGCATGGGTATGTATGCACAGGTATATGCATGTATCTCTTCTATGTGTCTGTGTGTATATATGTATCTCTTTGTGTATACATGAGTATGCATACGTATGTGTACATATGTGTCTCTGTGTATCTGTCTACGAATGTAATGGTATTCACCATTCATAGGATGCCATTGTCAGGTGATCTTCGTGTAATAGCTAATCTCTGACTGTCTTTTTCACACACACACACACACACACACACACACACACACACACACACACAGTTACTTCACCCATAGAAAATAAATGGGGGAAAAAGAAAGGAAAGATGGGAGGGAGGGAAGGAAGGGAAAAGAGGGACGGAACGGTGACAGAAACACCTGCCCCTATTTTTGGTTTCCTTCAACTGCCATGTATGCTTCACATCTCATCATATTGCAGAGATATCCTGGTGATCATCTGTAGCTTGTCTTTTGTGAACAAGCGTGGACATCATGAATTAATTGTATAACCTAGGTCAAACCACCTCTTTATACATCCATCAGTTGCAGCAAACTGAGAATTTAAATAAAGCTTTAAGAAGTAATCAGCCTATACTTTGAAATCCAGTAAGTGGGAAGTGGAGTCTTCAAGAACTGGAGAGAAAGACAGAGAGAGAGAGAGAGACAGAGAGAGAGACAGAGAGAGACAGAGAGAGACAGAGAGAGAAAGACAACGGGAGACGGGGGGGGGGAAGCAGAGGAGGAGGAAGGATAGAAGGAAGGCACTGACTTAAGAATTAGGCATCTTGTATTTGACGCCATCATTACAAGCTCCAACAAGACCAAAGGCCTGGACCACTCATAGCCAATTGTCTTTATTACTAACTCCATTGCTATTATGTGACTGGGTCCTATTGAGAACTTTAATAAATACAACAGCACATAGCTCACTGTGTTCCTTCCAAGGATGCTCCTGAGACCACCACACACCACATCACACGTAGCTTATTTTCCAAGGCCCAAGGAGTTTGCTTTTTTCTTTTGAGTATAAAATGACAATTGTGTTTATTTTGATGTTATTTTGATTCTATTTTCACCATTTCTTTGGCTGTACAGAGTTTCTTTGTAACTGATATTTAACAAAACTTTAGGACTTCAAAACAAAATGATCTCAAGTTGCATTTTAGTATTTGGTTCCAGAAGCACCCAATTAGCTTTCAAGCCACCTTCAGCTGAATAGAACCTATGGCAGGGAGGTAAATTGCCTTAAGAAAACGAAGAGCAGAGGCGTTGGGAGCACTGGGAATCCACTGACCCAATTTTCCTCTTTCCTTTGGGACCAAATGCTCTGCCACTTCCCACGGTCTCCACGCTTATATTCTATTACCCTGTCTCCATTTGTCTGATTGTGACTGGGAGCAGGCATTAAACCTTGCCAAGGTTAGTTTTGTTATCTGCCTGTCACAAAATAGAGCCACTTGGGAATAGAGACCCTCAACTGAAACATTGTCTTAAGAGTGGCCAGCTGGTCATGGTTTTTAAGTTATTGTCTCATCTCAATTCATTTGATTGATGATTAATTAGGGAGGATCCAACTCAATGTGGGTGACACTATCCCTAGGCAGGTGGACCTAAGGCTGAGTAAAGAAAGCAAGCTGAGCAAGCTGTAGGGAGAAAACCATTAAACAGCCTCCCTCCGCGTTTTTCTGCTTCACACCCATTTGAGTGCCTGTCCCATGACCTGGACTGTGACCTGGAAGTGTAAGCTGCAACAAGCCCTTTCCTGACTGTGGTTGCTCTTGCTCAGTGTTTGACTACTACAACAGAAATACAAAGTGTGGGAGGCTTGCTCTCGCCCTTTAAAGGGTTCCTATGAGGAGGAAAGAAGAATAGGAAACTTGTATATAGAAAGACAGCAGAGAGGAGAAAAACAGAAGCACAGGAAAGCTTCAGGAGGACCTGGATCAAAATCCACTGGCCCCTTCTGTCTCTTCAAAAGGGCTTTTTATAACAATACCAAGGGGCAGAGCAAAAGACCCCCCCCTTGCTAGATCAAAGCACACCACACAGCCAAGTGCAGACTCTTCCAACCACCTGGTAACCTTCCCTATGCAGCCCTTCTAGGTAAAGCAGCTCAGATCTCACTAGGAAACCTCTGTGCTTCTCCACAGCAAAGTAGTTCAGAACACACTAAGGCAGCCTAGAAAGCTCAAACCTGAAGGATCCTGCTTGCTGACAGTCACTTGACCATTGCAATTGAAGACATCCTGGTTCCAAGAACAACAGAGGCAGATGACTAACAGTATGATGACTGGCAGCTCCCTGCAGATCCTCTACAGTTCCCTGGAGCCCTGATAAGCAAAATCCTTTTTAAACCCTCAAGCAAAAACCCATTAACAGCAACCCACTATTGGGAGCGTCCTATTGGGCTGGGGCTCTATGACCTTACTTATCTGTGACCTTTGCTCTGTTTTTGGGAATCTCTTTCTCTCAATGATTCATAATAAAATTCTTTCTCACTCATATGCTATCTTCATGTTTTCTTCACAGAATGTGTGAGAAAAGAATCCAGTGTTGGCCTCTGCTATTTAGAGCTCTGAGGGTGTCACAAGAAACTCACCTGAGTCTGTTGACCAGATTCCATGGCACTCAAGAAGAACACTTTGGTGTCATTGACATGTTAAGGTAAGATAAGATTTATCAAATCACAAATATGACTGAAGGAGAGTCATCTCTAACTTTACCTTCCTCTTGTACCAACTAGTAGCATTTTGGAAAGTTTAAAAACAAGGACTACACATCTTCTGGTTGTGTAGTTATTTCCTCCTAATTAAAATGCCCCCTGATGGTGGCAGGAAGCCTGAGGTTGCATCAACCATAAAAATGCCATGGGACAGGGACTCTCCAGTAAAGCTAATGGCAAGTTAGACAGGGGTGGAGTTTTGATGAGGCATCATTCATGCTAAGTTAGGTTTTTCAGTAATGTAACTGCCCAAGAGTCACTCACTTATGATCCTGTAAGTAATCCATCACCCATGTTTCTGTAAGTAACCTCAATAAACTCATTGGTTCACCAAGATAGACTGGTTCTCACCTTCTTCCACTTTTAATAATTAATAACATAAAATACATATTCTTAACATCCCATGAAGAATTCTTAAGGACTTACAGAGCCTAAGTACGCAAAATTTTTAATTCCTTGATTCTTCTATGAATAGACATTCATTATTTCAGCTTCTGGAGCTACAGAGAGATAACAGCCTCCATCAGAGGACCGGGGAACACTTATTGGCAATGACTGTTAGAAATTTCTTATGTGAGTGGGAAAATTGTGATCCTAGCTCTCAAAAACTATCTGGTTGTTAGAAACCTAGGTGGTCATTTGTGGGAAGTCTTGTGTCTTAGATAGAATTTTATTGTTGTGAAGAGGCACAATTACCATGACAACTCTTATAAGGGAAAACATTCAATTGGGACTGGCTTATGGACCTATGGGGGCCATTTTTTATATCACATTTCATTCCCTGGCCCCTATAGGCTTATAGCCATATCATAATGCAAAATGCACTTATTCCAACTTCAAAAGTCCCCATAGTCTATCACAGTATCAGCACAGTTTAAAAGTCCAAAGTTCAAAGTCTCTTTTGAGACTCTTATACTCTATTAAATGTAATTCCCTGTGAAAATAAAAATAAAAATAAAAAAGGAGATCACATACTTCCAACATATAATGGCACAGGTTATAAATTACCATTCCAAAAGGGAACATAGTGAGGAAATACTGAACCAAAGCAAGAGTGAAAACCAGCTGGGCAAACTCCAAACTCTGCATCTCCATGTCAGATGTCAAGGGGCTCTTCAGATCTCCAACTCCTTTCAGCTTTGTTGACTGCAACTGCCTTAGTTAGGGTTCATAACGCTGTGAAGAGACATCATGACCACAGCAACCCCTATGAAAGAAAACGTTTAATTGGGGTGGCAGCTTACAGTTTCAGATGTTTAGTCCATTATCATCTATTGTGGATAATTTGTTTACACTGTGTGAAGATGTGTCACTGTGGCTAGTTTAATAAAGAGCTGAGAGGCCAATAGATAGGCAGGAGAGATTAGGTGGGACTTCCAGGTAGAGAGAGGCACTGGGGATGAATAGAGTCATGCATGAGATGCCAGGGAGACACTAAAAAGGTTGGACACAGTACAGAATAGAGGTAACTGAGCCACATGGCAGAATATAGACTAATAAAAGCAGGTTAATTTAAGTATAAGAGCTAGTGGGACAAGCCTAAGCTAACGGCCAAAGTTTCATAATAAATAAGTCTCCATATCATTGTTTGTGAGCTGGCAGTTCTGACAAGAAAGTACAACTACAATCACCATGGTGGAGAGCACAGCAGCATGAAGACAGGACATGGTGCTGGAGAAGGAGCTGCTATATGTTGAGATCCAGGCACTAGAAAGTGGCTGTAACACTGGGAATTGCTTGAGCACAGCAGAACTCAGAACCCACCCCTGCAGTGACACACTTCCTCCAACAAGGCCACACCTACTCCAACAAGGCCACACCTCCCATTAGTGCCACTCCCTTTGGGGACCATTTTCTTTCAAACCACCACAGACATACTTCTCTCTCTTGGACTGGTTCCACTCCCTGTTATCAGTTCTCTTTGGCAGGTATTCCATGGTCTGGCATCTCCAAAATTTTGGGGTCTCCGAGGATATACAGGGTTTACCTTACTAGCTTCAAACAATGACCTCTCTAGGCCTACCTGAAGGGACAGCCCCTGACACACACCTGGCTTCAGAAACTTTCTGTAGATGTCAAGGGAGATTCCATAGCCCCTTTCTTCTATCCCTGACTCTAAAGCCAGAACCACATGACTGTAGCTTCCAAGTTCTGTTACTTTCTTGGACAGGAACATGGCTTCTCTTTCAATTACATATTTACCAGGTTTCTATTTTCAATGGTTTCCCTCACTGACTAAGTTTGGATGTCCTGGAACTTGCTCTGTAGATCAGGCTGGCCTCAAATTTAGAGATCAACCTGCCTCTACATCCTACATACTGGGATTAAAGGTGTGCACCAGCCTCTAAGCTTTTCTTAAATTCCCTTTCACAAGTTGGAAGCTTAGCTAGCTGGGGTCTTGCCCTAAAGTCACACTCCCTTTATTCCATTTAACATCAGGCTTTTCTTTAATCTGTTTATATCCTTGAACACATGATTTAGCTCCATTCCATTGCCTGATACCCCTTTACTTCTTGAAGTGTACATTTTGTATAACCACAGGACAGAGTTCATACTAGGCTGTTTTGATTTCCTCTGCCAATGCAATTAATTCAAAACTCTTCAGTTTAGCCTCAGGCAGACTTTTCAGACAAGGGCAAAAAGCAGCCACATTCTTCAACAAAATATCACAATGGTTTCTAGGCCACATACTAATGTTCTTCTCCCCTGAAACCTCTTGAGCCAGCTCCCCATAGTTCAAATCACCCTCAGTACTGTCTGCCATGTTCCCGTTAGTATGGCCCGTTAAGACCAACTTAAAGCATTCATCGGCTTTTCTAATCCAAAGTCCCAAAGTCCACATTCCTACAAACAAAAGGATTGTCAGACATATCATAGAAGTACTCACCCTGGTACCAACTTCTGTCTTAATTAAGGTTTCTATTGCTGTGAAGAGACACCATGATCAAGGAAACTCTTATAAAGGAAAATGATTGGGGCTAACTTACAGTTTCAGAAGTTTAATCCATATCATCATGGAGGGAAGCATGGTGGTATGCAGGCAGACATGGTTCTGGAGAAGAAGCTGAGAGTTCTACATCTTGATCTTCAGGCAGCAAGAAAAGACTGTCACACTGGGTGTGGCTTGAGCTTCTGAGACCTCAAAGCTTAGTACTTCCTGGTAGTGGCACTCCTCATGGACCTATGAGAACTATTTTATTCAAACCACCACATCTTGACAACAGCATAATATGTTCTAAACAGGGAAATCTTGGGCCTGAGAGACTCTATCTCCATGGTAGTTGTCTTACAAGTTTTAAAAGGCCAAACATCACTGTTACCTTCATCTGTAACATGTGCTCCCTGCCCCTCAAGGGCACCAAATCCACCCAATCATTCTCAGGAAACTGGATAGTCTAGTCTGGAAATTTGCTTAAACTTGGATTTTCTTAGTCTAGAAATATGCTTAAACTGTGGGATTATACATATTTATGTATAAAAGAGAAAATTTAAAAAAACAGTAAGAGGTATTCTTTAGAATACACTCTAATGGCATGTTCTTCACAATTTGAAAATATTTACAATCTAAAAACAAAGAAACAAGTAAACACTAGGCATCTGCTTTGATGTATTACAAGTAATGATCAAATCACTTTCTGTTGCTACGATGAAATAATTGAGGAAAACAACAAAGAGGCAAAATCTACTTTGGCCAATGGTTTCAGAGCTTTAGCTGCCTCCATTGCAGGGGGCCTGAAATGAGGCAGAAGGGTCCAGTACCACAAGGATATGGAGGATTAGTTTTACCTTGTAAGTATCAGGTAGCAACATGAACAAGCAAGAAATAAGCAGATGCCAGACAAGAACCACCCATCAAAAGCATAGTTCCAGTAACCCACTTCCTACAAGTGGACTATTCCCAACAGAAGCTCATTTAGCTACAAACTTATCAATGATTCAGTCCTCAAGATACAATCACCTCTCAGTGAGACCTTCAGCAGGGGACCAAACCTTAAATCCATGAACCTTCCCAGGGACCCTCCTAGCAAGTGTATTTTCTAACTACTATCAGCTACTGCCTAATTAAATAGCACATTGATCTGGGGGAGCCAGAATATGTAATATGAATATGGAGTGTTTGGTTTTATTTTACAAAGTGATTTATATTGAAATAAATAGAATCAAAAATATATCTGACAAGTTCCATAAAACGTATACCCAGTTATAATGAAGTATGTGATGCAGAGCCCAACAAATATTTCAAAGGTATTTGATTCTCCAACAATGCTAGAATAAATCATTTATAAGAGAATTCTAATAAAATTAAAAATACATAAATATCTTCTTATTTCATAAACATGCTGTAAATTTAAATAAGTGGTGAAGGGAGATAAGAAACTTATTCTGAATGCTAAATAAATATTGTATGGCATCCTACGACTTTCTAAATTTATCGTATTTTATGCTGTTAGTACTTATCCAATTAAGCGACATATGTGTGACTGCTAAATTTTTCAAATGGGTGCTTTACACACACTGCATTAATGTCAACCCAGGTTTTATGTAGTAGAAATACAGCACTGAAGAGTTCACACCCGAGTGAAGCCTAAGG